>CP136894.1:10010000-10135000 GCA_034359265.1 Canna indica | reverse complement strand
CATGGATGAAACTGCGGAAGCATCAACATGCAACATTTGTGGATTGTCTCGATGGACTTCCTCTTCAACTAATGATGAATCAACAAGTCAGTTAGAACGGAAAAAAAAACCTGCAAAAGTGTTACGATATTTTCCACTTATTCCAAGACTGACTCGTTTATATATGTCATCGAAGACAGCAAGCTCAATGAGATGGCATTCTGAAAGACGCACCAAAGATGGAATCATACGACATCCTGCTGATGCAGAAGCTTGGCAAGCTTTTGACAGAAGATATCCAGACTTCGCTGTTGATTCACGTAATGTTAGATTGGGTCTTGCAAGTGATGGATTTAATCCATTTCGATCAATGAGTACAACTTATAGCACTTGGCCTGTTGTATTGATACCTTATAATATGGAACCGTGGGCATGTATGAAGAGATCTTCAATCATGTTATCAATGTTAATTCCAGGCGCTAAGGGACCAGGAAATGACATTGATGTGTACTTACAACCTCTCATTTCAGAATTGAAGCTATTGTGGAGCGGAGTAACAGCATTTGATAGTATCTCCGGCGAACAATTTACTCTGCGTGCAGCTTTAATGTGGACCATTAATGATTTTCCAGCATATGCAATGTTATCAGGTTGGAGCACTAAAGGACGATATGCATGTCCCATATGCGGTGATAAGACAGATTCCCGTTGGCTTAAATACGGAAAAAAACATTGTTATTTAGGCCATCGTAGATGGTTGTCACAAGAACATCCGTTTCGTCAGGACACTGAATTATTTGACGGGACAATAGAAAATGATAATGCACCAGTGTCAGTTGATTCAAAAATTATTTACGAGCAGATTCAACACATTAAACATGTTTATGGCAAAACTACCAACACAAGTAAAAAGCGCACTCGAAATAATTTGGGTAGTGAGTCAGAAGGGATTAATGCAGACACACAAACTCAGCAAAGTTTTCATAGGACCGATTTTGGATTATGGAAAAAGAAAAGTATATTTTTTGAATTACCATATTGGCAGCATAATCCATTGCGCCATAATTTGGATGTTATGCATATTGAGAAAAATATATGTGATAATCTGATTGGTACTATATTGGATATTGATGGAAAAGGGAAAGATAATTTAAATGCACGATTAGATTTGCAAGACATGAATATAAGACATCATTTACATCCAATATTATTACCAAATGGCAGATATGATATACCCTTGGCAATTTATTCAATGTCCACTATTGAAAAGGATCTCATGCTGACATGTATCAAAAATATGAAAGTGCCCGATGGATATTCATCAAATATTTCTAGATGTGTGAATCTCAAAGATCATAGATTACAAAACTTGAAGAGTCATGATTCACATATACTGCTTCAAGATGTTTTTCCGCATGCATTACGAGGAATTGTGCATAAAGATGTTCTCCTCATTGTTAAAGAGATTTCTGCATTTTTCAAAAAGTTATGCAGTGCCAATTTAGACCATTGTGCCCTGGACGATTTGCAATCACGTGTGCCTTTGCTCTTATGTAAAATGGAGCAAATATTTCCACCGAGTTTATTTTGACTCTGCGTCATTGATTCCACTATGATTATTGATCAATAATGGAATAATTCCTTCATAGAGATAGGAGACATAATTCATATGGATATAGTAAGTCTCGCTTGGGCTGCTTTAATGGTAGTCTTTACATTTTCCCTCTCACTCGTAGTTTGGGGAAGGAGTGGACTCTAGGGGTACTGCTAATTGAGTAATTGAATTGTATCAATTGTTTAATTGAGTTTTTTCACTATTATGGTGCATTTGATGATTCACCTTCCAACAGAGGTGAAACTTGGTGGTCCTGTTCATTACCGTTGGATGTACCCAATTGAAAGGTTTGTTTTATTTATATTTGTCTCGTGGTCCGCATGATTCACCTTCCAACATGAATTTGTCTCGTGTTCATAGGTTATTTATGAGATATAAATCTCATGTTCGAAATAAAGCACAACCAGAGGGATCCATCGCTGAAGGATATATTGCTGATGAATGTCTTACATTTTGTTCTCGATATTTAAATAATATTGAAACAGTGTTCAATCGACCGCAAAGAAATTATGAAGTTGAAAATATTGAAAACTACTTATTTTCTTCTGGTGGTCGATTTATTGGCAAAGCTCGCATTAGTACGTTGGATTTAAATGCGTATGCACAAATGCACAGATATGTCTTGTTGCATACTCCAATGATTGAACCATACAAAAGGTATCAATTGTTATTAAATGTCTCCATATTTTAAGTTATTTTAAGATTATTGGTGTAATTTTTATTTTATTGTCTCAGGCAATTTCTTGAAGAACAATGTCATATAAATAATTTATCAGTTCCATCAAATGCTCAACAACAAAGGTGGATCATAGAGAGATTCGCATTGTGGTTACAAGATAAAGTATCGGAAATGATACAAAATGATTGTGATGTTTCACTACTTGCGTTAGCTCGAGGTCCAGTATCTGTAATTAAAAAATACGATGGATTGATTATAAATGGTTATAGATTTCATACCAAGCAACGAGAAAGATTGCGTAAAACACAAAATAATGGTTTAATGGTTGAGGCTGACAATCGTCAATATTATGGAGTTCTAACGGATGTAATTGAATTGGACTATCGTGGGGTATTCAAGGTAGTTCTTTTTCGTGCTGAATGGGTTGATATAAGAAATTCACGGGGTTTACGAGTGGATGAGAATGGATTCACATTAGTTAATCTTTCTCGATTATTTCATACCGGTGCATTTCTAAAAGATGATCCGTATGTGTTTTCATCACAAGCAAAACAAGTATTTTATATGTCAGATCCGAAGAATAATGAGTGGTCGCATGTCATAAATGTATATCCTAGAGATTTATATGACATCGGTAAATGACTTATTATTTATCAATATTATTTATATAATTTGTTAATCTTTATGTATTTATCAATATATAATATTATGTTATTATACAGGATGTCAAGATCAAGAATAATTGATTCAAATGCTGAGACTCGCGAGGAGGGTGAGCTTAGCCCCGAGAGTGATCATCCTGGGTCGTCACAAGGACGAATTCACAGACCTTTCTACATTTGGAGTTAGTTTTTATATCATTATACATGTGAACATTATTTATTTAATCAAATTGATATTAATATTTTCTGATGTAATTTAAAAACAGATAATACAACACAAATGCAACATGAAGGGTCTCCATATTTTACAGCTTCTTCTGTGTATACACTTAATTCCGACCAGTTAATTATGGTCAATTTTTCTGATTGGGGTCAAAGTCATGATGGCGGCCACAGATTATACTCACGTTTTATGGGGTTACTTGTGCGTGATTCTACATTCTTACCATTGACGCCTGACCCTTGGAATCAAATTTCTTCCATATATAAGAATGGATTATGGGAGCAATTATTGGTATGTTATGAATTTATATGAATTTATGTTAGATTGCATTATTTAGTTGCGTGAAATTATATATGCTTTATATATTTTGGGGTCAAACTAATATCATTTATAAATGCAGAGATATTTTTTGATCCCTACTGAGAACAGGGATCGTATTTATCGCACTACTATGGCAGCCTTCGACAGAAAATTTAAAAATTATAAACTTATATTAAAAAAAATATATTTTAAAATTGAAGAGTCAAAAGAGGAAAACTACTCACGTCGACCACGAAATGTTAGTAGAGAATCATGGATAAGAATGGTCGATTATTGGCATTCTTCGGCTAGTCAGGTAAAAAATTATATTTTGATACTTGTAATATTTATTTTATAATTATAATTAAATATGACAGGCTGCGTCTGAACGGGGTCGAAGGGCAAGAAGTGCAACTCAAGATTGCATACATACTAGCGGTGCGACCCCTTACATTCAAAGACGTGCTGATTTTGTAAGTAGTTTAGTAAATAATTTATAATTTATTTGTTTTTATTTTTAATATCTTGTAAATAATTAATTTTTATTTATATTGTGTGAAGCGACGTACGCATAATAGAGAGCCCAGTGAGCTCGAAGTGTATAGAACAACACATCTTCGTAGAAGTGGACGAGGATATGTACGCGAAGAAGCTGCTCAATTTATGGTATAACACATCTATGAATGAATTAAATTAATATTTTATAAATTTATAATCTATTTTTTGAAATGTAGGCCACCGCCGAACAAACACTTAATGAACGACTTGAGACTAATCCAACAACTGAGCGAGTTCAACTCGAGAACCAAGTATATCGGGAAATATCTGGTCCCGAACATCATTCTCGAGTTCGCCTACAAGGGATTGGAGTCACACCAAGTCAATTTTATGAACGGCATCGACAATCTTCTGTTGCATCTTCCCACGATGCAACATATGACGAGCTTCGGCGGCAACAAGAGGCTGCAATGAAAGAAATGCAGCAAAAACATGATGTTGAGATGAGGGAGGTTCAGCAAAGACTGAACAGAATGGAGCAGATGTGGTTTCAACAACAATTTAATAATTCATCGTCACAGGGACTAAATCCAATTATTAATCAAGCTAATATGTTTTCCTCGCCAATTGATTATGTATGTATTTATTTAATTTATTTGTAATTGATATTTTTAGCATTGTAATTAATTAAATATGTTTTTTAACAGAATCGATTGTATGTTCCTGAAAGTCTTCCTCACGAAATACCACCGGCTAATCTCGGAGAAGGTACAAGTAAAGATCCATTTCTAAACTGTAAGTAATTTATATATTGTCATACTGAATATTTTAATTAATAATATTAAAATTTATATGCTTATAATTGATATAAATGTACAGATAGAGATGTTGATCCGTATAGAGAAGACGACGAGGAAGACCAAGAAGACGAGGAGGAGCAGGAGGATATGGACGACGATGAAGATTAAATTATTTAATTTTATTTGTAAATAAAATTACTGTTTAAATTAAATTTTATTTGTAAATAAAATTACTGTTTAAATTAAATTTTATTTGTAAATAAAATTACTGTTTAAATTAAATTTTGTATTACTGTTTCAATTAAATAAAACCGTGAATTTTGATGATAATTTGATTAATTTTAAATTAATTAGTTAATTAATATATTAATTATTGATTAGGAGTAAAATTTATTTAAAAAAACAAAAAAAATGGGTTAATTAGCATATTGACGCCTGTTTAGACGTCAATATGTTAAGCATAATGACGTCTCGTTTCGACCGCACACGCCGTCGAAATTTTAATCTTTACGCCAGGATAGACGTCAATATTTAAAATTAAGCGGAAGGTTTTTGACACGCGTTTTCGACGGATTCACTGCCGTCAGAATGCATATATTTACTCCCTCCGACGTCAGAATTTCTTTACAATCTGCCGTCAGAATTCCAACGATGTGTTGTAGTGTTGGGTGTGCTCGATGATTGATAGCTCATCTTCTACAAAGCGAAAATATCTAATCACAATGATCTGAAATTTGAATTTGTTGTATGGAAAGAACTTGAGAATCTTTGATGGAGCCAGGAAGTCCCCCTGTTGTGCTTGTTATTGAAGGGGCTAACTTGTTCAAATTATGTAATTAGCTCGGCTTGCTTTTTACTTGTATATTTTTTACATTCTTTCTCTACTCCACTTGACCCTCACATGTTATATTAAAACTTTTTTTTATCAATATAAGTCTTCTTTGGTTAAAAAAAAATCAACTTTTTATCCAAACCATCATTATAAATTAATTTATGGAGTCTGATCTTAATGTTTAACACGTGTTTTTGAGAATTTAAATAATTATATATCAAATTTTTGATTCAATATTTAGAGATCAAACTGTCAATCTTTAACAAACTAGGTTCACTACCGATCACTTTAGGTTCACCCATATAAACCTATATATAAACCTCCTATGCAACTTTTGTGTCAATATAAATTAGATTTTTTTATTTACTCTTTTTACAATAGAGGTTCAGTCCCTCTCACATTAGATTGATTCATAATTAACGTAATATGTTCGCTCTAAATAATAGTAGCTAGGCTCACCCATAAAACTTAGTGAACCTTCTATTCCTCTCTTGCTTAGAATTCAAGTTCATTATTAAAGAATATTTACTGAATTTAATATTAACTCAAAATTATAATAGGTTTACCGTTAGTAATTCAAGATTATCTCTTAATTAATATGTGCACTTTAGGTAATCTAGGTTGACTAGGTGAAAATTCCGTGTCAACATATATCAAAATTTTGATTCACCATAGTTCACTCTTTAATAACAAAGGTTGACTCCTGATCATCTTAGGTTCACTAATAATGTCGGTTCACACATAGAACTCACATAAGGTCGATGATGGTCCAGTCTTGAGTCAATCATATTTTCTTTTCATTCCAGCTTCTTTGCTACCCATCGTTGAAGAATGAAACCATGGCAAAACTTTGGCGCTGGAGGAGGTCAACGATGCGATACGGAATTGTGACGGAGGAGGTCGAGGATGCAACGATTGAACTGCAATTGAGGTCGGTAGTGTGTCAATAGAGAGAGGAAGTATGAAAAATATAATTTGGCGGAGATATAAAATGACACATATTTATAAAAAAATACTTGTGGGGTAATCTCGTTAGCTTTGATATTATTGTTTCACGAAAAATAATTTATATAAGTAATTTGTTCATATAAATTTTTATAAACGATTTGATATGAGCTTTGATTGAATAAATATAAATAAAAAATTGAATATAAATTTAAAAAATTGAATACATATTCTCATTTTCTTTTTATTCATGTTCATTTCATTTTTATTTATATTTATTCGTTGATATATTTTTGTATAGGCAGTCTGTTTATAAAAATTTCCTCTCGCTCCACATCGTGTGCTGCCGTGCTGGTGTCCCTTTTTATGCTGTTGTTAATGCATGATGTCACTCTTCATGCTGATTTTGATGCAACAATCATGTTGCCTCATTATATTTTTTTTATTCAGTGAGAGTACTAATCTTAAAACTATACATGAGGGTACAATATTAGGTGCAGATTAGTCCACCACTTAAGTAGGTAGGACCCACTGTCTATATACCATTATAAAATATTAGAAGAGTTCATTATTTAAAAAAAATTAATGAAAATAACCTAAATTATATTTTTTAGTAAATTAATTGTATACTCTCGTCAGTTAAGTATTAAAATAGACGTTATATGCTGACGTGGATTGCACAATCAACATAAATAAATAAATTTTTTAATCAAATTTGTCTTGCCATCAAATATATTATTGATTAAGGCTAATAATTTCTGACACGACACGACACAGAGTTACACGGGTTCGGATTTGACTAAACGTGTATTTTGATTACACGAGTTCAATCAAGATTAACACGATTAAATAATCGTGTTAATCCGGGTTGAACCCGTGTAGCCTGTATAAACACGATTAAATCCATTTAACTAAACGTGTTTAATTGTGTTACTGGACTTATTTAATTCATTTACCCATTTATAAGAATATATATATATATAATAATAAGTAAAAAGTTACGGATGTTGGGTATGTCTTGTTATTAATAGTCTTTCTACTGCGTTTAATTTTTAATTTCAGTAACTTTCGTTTTGTTCACTATTGAAATTGTATTTATTGTGTTATATCATGTAGGTGTACACATGTACACGTTTAGACATGTTTACTTAAATGGGTTAAGTGTGTCGTGTCGTGTCAACCTGGGAATAAAAGGATCGAGTTCGGGTTTGCATATTCGGACACGTTTAATAAACGGGTCGAGTTCGGATTTAACCTTTTACAACACGAGACACGTTTAGACACGACACGACACATATTGCCACCCCAATTGTTGATATTCCACATCAGCAACACCAGTTTAAAAAAATTAAATAATCTCATATGTCACATCAGTATATAACAGGTATTTTATTTGATGGATAACGAGGCAAATTTGATTAAAAAATTTATTTATTTATGCTGATTGTGCAGTTCAAGTCAGCATATAATTAACGATTATTTTAACACCCATTTAACACGAGTATACAATTGATATAAAGATGAAAGTTCGAGTATAAATTTGTTGCAAATAAAATTATGAGATATATTCGTTAAAAAATCAAAAATTCATGATATTTTTGACATTTTTATTAATTTTTTTATTATTAAAACTAGCTAGTCTGTACTTTCATTGAAGTTTTAATTTTGTTTCAAATTAAAAATATTGTTATATAAATATAGAGATAGATACAATCTTAATGGATTGTTAATTTTCTATTAAATTTTCAATAATTTGATGACATAATGTGTTGATTAGGATTAACATTTAATATTATTATAACTCAACTCATTTAAAAGACTGAAACACTTTAATTAGAGTTAATATATATCTAATATTACTATCAATTCTATCACACATTATATATTTTATTTCAAATCTATCCTAGTTAACTTTTCTGACATTGCAGGTTAAGATGAAAATATATATTAACATGAACCACAAATTCTTCGTCATCCCTAAGAGAGAAAAATTTAAAAAAAATCATTAATCCCTTTTCCCAAATAGTTAGGGGTGAGCATCGGTTCAGTTCGATTAAAAATTGAACCAAAAATTTGGTTAATCGAACCGAACCAAAGAAAAAAAATTAACCGTTTACCGAACCGAAAAAATTTGATTAAATTTGATTCGGTTAATCAAATTTTCGGTTCGGTTCGGTTAACCGAAAAGATTTAAAAAAATCAATTTTTTTTCAAAGAATGCATGTGCTAAGACTCGAACCGAACCGAAACGAAATTAATTCGGTTCGATTAAATCGGTTTCGGTTCGATCGGTTTCGATGAATCGGAGAAATTTGCTCACCCTACAAATAGTACTTTCCATCTTGTTCGCAATCTCTCACCTAGGTTGAAGCTCTACAGGTGAGATGAACCCATTCCACTTATTGTCAATCCATTTATAGGTGAGATGAACCAATTCCACTTATTGTCAATCCATTATTGCGCGGCCTTGGACGCCCATTTAATTTTGAAATCCATACAAATACTAGAAAGAAAAAGCATGTTGATGATGATCCCACTAGACCGGGCTAAGGGGGCGAAGCTAAAAAAATTATTTAGGAGAGTAAAATATAAAAACGCACGTAGGAGAGTAATTACATAGGCAAAAAAATATTTCTGATAGATAAATAGAGTAATATATTCATAAATATGTAATATATTAATATAGAATATCAAGGGGGACCTATTTCGGGGGGGGGGGGGGGGGGGGGGGGCAATTGCCCCCCTTGCCAATTAATTGGTTCAGCAACTGCCTAACTATCACTTTTTTAAGATCAGGTTCACCTTGAATTCCATTCGATTGCATTGCTGGAGACAACTATATCAATAAGATTGCTACATCGACGCCTTGTGGTCGACTTGCGCCATTGATCTGTTGTAGGGTCGCCTCCTCCAATTATATCATCATCATCTACATGAATGCTCATAATAGTGCGGAAAAGAAAATATTTTTTAGCATCATATTCCAAAATTATATAGAACATCATTCATCATTTATCCTCCTTATCTTGTTATCATCATATGAGTGCAATCAGAAGGTGAAACATAGTTGTTCTTGTCTGAAGTTCGAGGATTTCGTGTCCAGCTCTAACTTGCGTCGGTTCCTGACCTCGGTATGATAGATCGTCATCGGTTGAATTATTCGGTTGTGTGCTGGGCAGGAGACCTCGACGAGTGTTGGTGTTGTCGCTTCGCAACCGTTCGACTTCTGTAGTGAATGTGGCAGTTGCGTAGGTAAAAGGTGTCTTTTTGTGTGTCTGTCGCATGCGTGGTCATTAATCCTGACAGGAAGAAATTATGATCATTGATTCAATTGTGAGTTTTCGAGGCACTCAAATGTTTGTTGTCAACTGATGGTCGTGGCCATGTTAGTGGAGAGGTGGCGAACGACCATTTTTCGGGCCTATAAAAGCCCCCTACATCTTCATCTTCTACATGTGTGACTTTCGACATGGAGTGGGAGGTATCAAAGATTTTTGTTCCTCCGGGAATCAACCTTAGGCTGGTAGTGAGTAGATCAGACATTGTTGTGGGTTCGCACCACTGGGCTTAAGAGGAGGGTACGCATGGACACGCAGCAAGTGTTGAGTGCAAATTTGCAGGTACCTGTTGTAGTTGGACCGAGGTATGTTCGAGTCAGGGAGAAGAGGCGCTAAGGGCGAGAGTTGGTGAAAACAGAGCTCGCGAGGAGCGCGCTTCGGATCGTTGAGAGTGTGGGAGCTCATTTAAAGAAACTCGGACTCGTAAGAGCCAAAGACCACATTTAGGACCGATCGAGGACCACGCCTGGGGTTGAGTCGAGTTCGCAGGGAGTGTAAAGAAGGACCACGCCTGGGATCATGCTCATTTAGACTGAGCCGAGATGAGCCGAAGGCCACATTTAGGGTCGAGGAATGCGCTTGAGGTCAAGTCGAGCTCGCGGGGAGCATAAGGCAAGACCGTGCTTGGGATCATGCTCATTTAGAGCGAGTCAGGCTAAGCAAGAGGCCGTATTTAGGGCTGAGGACTACGCCTGGGTCAGGCCGAACTCGCGGGGAGCACAAGGCAGGTGCGCGCTTAGGGTCATTGTGAGCGTGGGATCTCAGGAGTGGTGCTGAGGTGGAGGACCAGACTCGGTGAAAATCAAGCTCGCGAGAAGCACGCTTCGGGTCTTTAAGGGCGCAGGGCCTAAGTCTTTGATAGCGTTGAGGCTGAGGACCGCGCTTGGGGTCAAGTCGATCTCATCGAAGAGCATAAGGCAGGACCGTGCCTCGCGTCATTGAGAGCGGTGATGTTCCTATCACTTGTCGCGGGACATCTGTTCATAAAAAATGGCGAGATGGTCATAGATTTCCCGATTGTCGTCCAATTGTGACCGGAAGAGAGCGGGCCACTTGAGGCCTGGCCGGGCTCTAGTTCATCGTTTACTTCGAGTGGTACCCAATTTCCGAGTTGCTCCTGGGTCGGGGCCGCTTTTGTGCGCTTCTGCTTGGGTTCAACTTGGAGGTCCCTGTCAGTTATTTGTCGAGAGATACCGAGAGCGTCTAGTGGGGCGAAGCCTTTGGCTCCTTTCTCGTTCTAGTCATTTTTTGTTTAAGGCATTCGTTGTAGCATTGACGGACTTCAATCTGGTCGGCGTGGAGTACGCCTACTTATGTCTCGAAGATAGAGATTTTTAGCGTCGGGTGGGGGGTCGATACGATGACCCCAATGCTGTTCTGTGAAGGTCATCCCAAGATCATGTGGTAGGAACTGAGGCACTTGACGACCAAGTATTGTATGTCCATCGACTTTGTTTTCAGCGGGGAGCAGAACGTCGTTGTCACCCAGAGGTAACCATGGACGCTGACTCGTTCTCCCAAAAAGCCAACGAGGTGTATGTGGTAAGGGTGAAGCGAGGCTTCATGGACGTGCATTTTCCTAAGTGTTGAATAGAATAGGATGTTAGCTGAACTTCCCTGGTCCACCAGGACTTTCTTGATAAGGAAATCAACAGCGATTACCGAAACAACGACATGGTCGTGTAGATTTTTATCAATTTCTTGGAAATCAAATTCATAGAATGATATTACCAGGGATTGAACAGAACAGGATGTTAGCTGAACTTCCATGGTCCACCAAGACTTTCTTGACAAGGAAATCGCCAGCGATTACCAAAATGACGACATGGTCATGTAGATTTTATCAATTTCTTGAAAATCAAATTCATATAATGATATTACCAGGGTTTGTGTGTGTGGCCTTTCTAGGCGGGTCGCGCCATCGACCGTCATGATGGCTCAGAGAGACTTCCTTCAGGCCGATCGAGTTCGTCTCACATCCTTTGGTGAATCCTCCCACAATGTAGTCGATGACTCCACGAATTTTTGTGCTCGACTGATCGATTCTACGATCATCGTAGTTGCCTGTAGCACCTTGTGGCGGTGGCATTTTGCTTGGACGTTGGCGTTGGGAGTCATAGTTCGGTCGATCTCGGCCGCGGCTTCGCCTATAGCTGACATAGCGATCGAGGCGGCCTTCTTTGATTAAGCGCTCGGTTTGGTCTCTGAGCATCACGAACTCCTCAGTGGTGTGCCCGTAGATGCGATAAAATTCACACTTCTTGCTCTTGTCGACATTAGGTGGGGATTTTGACCTTCTCATGTTGTTGGGTAGTTTAAGCAGCTGCAGGTGGCAGATCTCCTGAAGGATAGTCTCCCTTTTGGTGTTTAGTGGAGTGTATTCGCTGAATCTAGGGCTAGGTGAGGAAGGCAACCTTCCTCTTCCAACACGGTCCCACTCGCGGTGATCTCAGTCTTCACCTCTTTTGTTGGGCTTCCTGGACTTATTGTCCTCATGGTATTCTTGGTGATCTGCCTGTCGGCCTTCCTGGCCTCTCAGAGTTATTCCATCTCCATATAGCATACGGACTTTTCACGGAACTCAATCATATTCTTGGGCTTTGCTAGGGCGATCTGGTCAGCAAAGTGCCTGAGTTTCAAACCTAGCTTGTTTGACAGAGTATAACTCGACATGCAGGTTAAGGCTTGGGATCTTCATGGCCAAGACATGGAATCTCTTTAAGTAGTCTCTCAACGACTCATGTTGTCCCTGCTTGATGTAATGAAGGGAATATTCGATTTTAGAGTAGATTCGTGATGAAGAGAACTGATAGGTGAAGGCTCGGGAGAGCTCCGGGAAGGTATGTATAGACGCTGGTGTAAGGGTAGAAAACTAGAGAGCGTGGTCTTCTCCATGAAGGTTGGAAATGCTCGGCAGAGGATGGGGTCACTTGCGCCGTTGAGGAGTATCATCGACCTGAACATCATCAGGTGAGTGGTTGAATCATCCATGTCATCGTAGGGCTGGAGAGTGGTCGACAGCTTGAAGTTGTCGGGGAGTCGGATTGTCATGATATGCTCAGCGAAGGGTTCTGAGTCGATGGTGGGGGGAGGAGAAGCCTATGTGGCCCTAGTGTTCTTCACTGATGGTTTATGCGGGATACCTCGTCCCAGAAGACAAGGACCGATCTCTCAAGTCTTTCCAAATGATTGTCTTCATCATGTTTTAAGCGGTCGCGCTTGTGCTCGGCCGAGTGTTGTTCCTGGGACTATCTTAGCGCCTCAACCTGAGTTGCTAACTGTTGGTTCTCTGCCTGAAGGTCGTTAATCAAACACCAGGATTCTTCTGGTGAAAGGTTGGCGGGTACGAGAGCGTCACTCCTCACCGTGTTAGCGTCTTTAGGTATCGAGGGAACGTCGCTGCTAGGATGTTGCCTATGTGTGGCGGTGTTCGCCTGACTCCGGGTACCAATCATGGTAGGGCAGCTAAGATTTACTCGACCACGGTGGGCGCCAAATATTCTTGCCTGAAGTCGAGGTGATGCGGTTTGACACGTCTCCTGGTCAGGTGTGACTTGGGGGGGGGGGTTGCAAAAGACACTATAACGCTCAAATAAGAAAGAATTTTAGGTGAGATAATAGAAATTAGAATCTAGATGTACCTGGTGTATGTCGTGTTTGTATATGGTACAAGATTAAGGATGTTTGATGATAATGCCTCCAAAATCTTATAGAGATGTGCTCAGAATGGATCGAGGCTAATCCCAAAAATATTAGGTTTGTGATTGATAAATCAGTTGTAATTAATGAGGACATAAATGTCCTTGTATGGCTAGGTGGAGCCCCCGGGTTAAGCGGTGTCTGGTTGGACTTGAGTCTAGTTCATGAATGTGGGTGCTTCTGGGCCTAATATGATCAGGCCCAAAATGTTAGTCTAGTCCATAGCAATCTCTGTCAATGCAACTAAAATGAGTTCTCGGACAAACTCTGTCTTACAAACTTGGTATAGTTGGGTGACAAGGGAAGTTACAGACTTGGGTTTGGCAAGATTGTCAACTAACTACTTCATTCCACTCTTCTTAAACTTTGTTGGTGGCTTGACGAGAAAATGAGTGTCTAAGGGTGTGTGATGATGGGTTGAGGGGAACTAGAATTTGTTTTCCACTCCTTTTGTTTGAGTAGCATGTACGAGAGATCGCAAACGAGGACAAAATACTATCTGGGAGAATAGAATTAATAAATTTGAGGGAAAATCATACTTTTGGTCCTCATAGTTTGCTCGAATTTTGATTTTAGTCTCCACACTTTATTTCAATTTAGGATTTGGTCCCTGCCGTCACATGAGGCCTAAACAGAGCTGGCGTGAATAACAGATGCTGATTGGACATTGCTAACGTGGACCTGCAAGGATCAACTTTTAAACTATGGGGACTAAAATCAAAATTTAAGTAAATTATAGGGACTAAAATTATTATTATTTTCTTAAAAAATCACAAGATATTTTTAAATTTATTTATAAATTTAAATGACCAAAATACCCCTAACTAAGCTATCCGACTTAAATAGTCCATAACTCACTCGTTCTAACTCCGATTTGAGATCCGATTGCACTGCTAAATTTGCCTTGAGACCCTCTATCATCCTAGCATGCTAAATCATAGAGATAAGGCAAATAAAATTTTTCTCAATTTTTTCTATATTGAATGTTTACTCGGGTCTAATCCCGAAGCTTCCCGCTAATCCATGCTAACTAGGGCCCATGATCCTCCGCTTATGAATAAAATATTATTATTAAGATTTTGGGTATTACACTACAAAAGACACTCTGACGCTCAAATAAGAAAGAATTTGAGGTGAGAGAATATATATTGGAATCTAGATCCCGATGTAACAATAACTTTAAGGGTTCGTTTATTTCGCATAATCTTAAGGTACAACACTGGACAACACAAGTTGTCTCTTGTTCGTTTGCGAAAACATACCATAGACAGGATAAGAATGATGTCTCGGGACAGTACACTACACTCATTTTCTTGTTACTCAAATTTAGAGTAATAAGGGCTTGTTACTTTGGTACAAGGTTGAAAATGACAATAATAGCATTGTTTATATTATCAATATATGTAAAAAAAATTCAAGAATGTCCAATTTTCTAAAAATGAATATATTTATATTTAAAGATAATATATTTGGATTAAAAGAGAGTATATTTGGATAAAAATGAGTATATATATATATAAAAGAGTATATTTGCATCAAAAGAATGTATATTTATACTAAAAAAAATATTTGATAGAAATTGAGTATATATCTATATTTAGAGAAAGTATATTTGGACTCAAATATAGTATAATTTGTTAGAAATCCGGTATATATTCATGTTTAGATTAAAAGAGTGTATATTTTGATAGAAATTGAGTATGTATATAAATTTAGGAAAAATATATTTGGATTAAAATATAATATATTCAAATGAGATATATCTCTATTTATCGAGAGTATATTTGGATCGAAAATTGATCTTTAGTCAAATAAAATATTATGATCATGTATACTTTCTTTGCAGTCAGGTATACTCACTATATTAGCATGTATACTCAGTATGGGAGGCGGTGTGGTTGCGTCATCGACGACGTCGGGGTCTCCATGTCGCAGCATGTTAGTTAATTGATCTACTTATGATATAATTATAATAAAGCATATTAATTAGATTTATAATCGTTATGTTAATTAAAATAAATATTTTATTATAACAATATATAATATTGTCTAGTATGTTTTATATGATGAAATAAAAAAGAAATAGTACAAAAGGTATTTTTATCAAAGTATCTTATCCTGTGTTGTGATAATACAAAGCGAAAGTAAGATGGTACTAAATTTAATGTCTAGTACCATGCGAAACGAACATGAGACTATTTATCATGTTGTCCAGTACAACCTTATACAGTATTGACTTGTTTGTTTTGTACTAAACTATTTACGAAACGAACGGACCCTAAGTCTTTAACAAAGAAAATAAATTAGGATATATTTAAAATAAAGGGTAAATAGTAAAAACCTACCCTGAACTATGACTCATTTGCAATTACCCCCTTGAACTTTGAAATTAAACAAAAAAATGACTAAACTTTATGAAACTAACAAAAATACCTCATTTGTTAATTCGATATTGTTTATTTAATAGAATCTTTTTTAAATGACATGTGGCAGTCTTTCATTGGTCCAAATATTAAAAGATTAATAAAAAAAGTTAATTAGGAAGTGTTAATTGGTAGGAAAGTTAATTAGAAAATAAATTTGTAACTAATATTTTATAATCTTAAATTTATTATTTTTTCAATTAACTTTTTATTTATCTTTTAATATTTTGACCAATGAAAGACTGTCACATGTTATTTTAAAAAAAAATTGTTAAATAAATAACATTGAGTTAATATAGTGGGTGTTTTTGTTAGTTTCATAAAGTTTGATCTCTTTTTTGTCTAATTTCAAAGTTCATGAAGAATAACTGCAAATGAGTCATAGTTCATGGGAGATTTTTACTATTTTTATAAATTTTATAATCTATGATAGATTTGATAAAAAAATTAAATGTACGCGATAATTTTAGATATTAATCCCTTTAATTTGTTATTCGATTTGGGTTGAATTGAGATTTGAAAATATTAGAAAAAAACAAATCCCAAATTTAAAAGGGTAATTATCAATAGAATAATAGTTTATACTGAGAAGGGAAGCAACTAAGACCACTATTATATATTTGATTAGTAATAGCTATTTTCATGAACTTACTAGCTAGGGATGACTACAATATAGGCTAAAACCTTAGGGTAATGTGGATAAAATAACTCCCAAGCTATGTGAATGGTGTTCTCCTCTTCCAAATGTTATCATGATCAATTATGCCTCTATTAATGGTAATAGTATGGGTATAAGTTTCATGGTTAGAAACCACTTGATTGAATGTTTATTTAATGTGTGTAAACATTTTTCTAGCACTAATACCATGTTATATGCAGAGGCTTTAACTACTAAAGAAGCATCTCTTTTTGTCATTTAGATGAACTACAGTAACATCATTCTAGAGTCGGATTCTAAGGTGTTGATGGATGACTTATCCAAACATGCTTGCCTTGATTGGAGAATTCAAGCGGTGGTGTTTGACATTTTTGATATCTTATCTGCTTGTAATTATGTAAAGTTCAATTTTGTACTTCGAGAATGTAATAACAAGACCATTGGGCTGCAAATTTTGCTAGGTCTGGTGGTTCTTCTTAGGTGTGGTCGACTGTTAGGCCACTTGAGTTAGAACAAGTTATTGTAAGAGACAACGTAGGTCCTGGTTACCCTAGAATAATTTAATTTTATGTTTTGATGCAAAAAAAATGATGACTATAATATCCTTTACAATAAATCAAAAGGTTAATTAATGTATCTAGCTCAAATTATGATCTTTTTCACAAATATAGTTTGATCTTTAATTTGTATCAATTACATCATGAACTATCATATTGATATCAATTCTAGCACGATGTCAGATATCCGTCAATGCAACTGTTATGTGCTGATGTGACATCTGACTCAGCAAATTATTATTTTTTTTGGATTAATTAATGAATCTAGTCCAAACTATAGATGTTTTAACAAATCTAGCCCAAACTATAGAATAAACAATAATTATAACCCGCTGTGAGATATTCGTTAACGAAACCGTTTGTTTGCTGATGTGGCAGCACAGTCAGCATAAACAATATATTTTTTTATTTCTTTTTCGTTTAAGATTGCCACCTCAGAATACTCGGATATAAAAAAAGCCTTTTTGATCGCTTCCCATCGATCCGCGGCATCTTCAATGTCGACAACGAGAGCTGGCAGTTCAAGCGAAAGATAGCCACCGTCGATCTCGACAGCGCCGAAGTTCACGTCCCACGTCGTCGCCGACGAGGCCTAACCCTCAACGTGTTAGTTATCCTTCTCCCCGGACCCTACTACTTATACGCCTTGACTCCTCTACTGCTTCCTTCATCATCGCCAACTCCACTCTCTCCTCCTCACCACCTTGTTTCCTCGCCGACATCCTCCCCTCCCTCGTCCCACATGCAGTGGTCGGGCTCCTCGATATGCTCTTATTGCTATTTCGGCAGCGCAGCTCCCAACGGCGATGACAAGGACGAGTGTCTCACGTCGCTGGTGAGGGAGTCAGCGACTTGGTTTCGACATAAGGCACAGATCTGGCGTCACTGCCACGCCTGTCGTGCTTTTGCAGCTCAATCCTCCTCATCCTCGCTTCCTTCGTCCTGAACGCCACCCCGCCCAGTGCTTCGCCTTCGCCTTGATGGTACATGAGATGACCCAGACGCTGCTCGGCAAATCCTGCAGCTATCGAGGGTGGATTGTGAAATGGTTCAAACTGTAGCAAGCATGTGGGCAACTGCCCTGACCATGGCTCTGGAGGAGGGACGACGAGGTCATGCAATGGCAGTAAAGGCTGGTTGTGGCAGTGAAGATAAGGAGCATTTGCAGTAAGATGACACCTGCTTGCTTTGGCAGAAGCGGCTGACGATGCTATAAAATAGGCAGGTCTCTTATTTTACATGGAAGTTCTTTTTTCAGAAAGATTAAAGAGGATTCTGATGGACCTTTTTCAAACAATACTGTAAATTGCTATAAAAATGTAAAACAACCTGCAAATGTTTACCAATCACAACAAACTACTACAGTGCTCAAGTGATATCATCTTGGTTAAATATCAAATAAAGTGCTAGGTGAAAAGGTAAGACCCATAATCATGCAGTCAATTCTCCGTACCTTGACCAAAAATGTTCCAAACTTGTTTATATTCACTCTCCCTGCTACTTTCTTTGCGCCGGTATCCATTTTCCAAACTTGTTGCTGGACTTTTGAAATCCCTGTCCCTTCCCCTCCTAAGATCCTCTCCCTTTATTAACAACCTCTGCTCTCACTGTTACTATTGTTGGCTTTAGGTTTTCAACCTTAGTCTTAATCTCGATTTTGATGATTTTGATGATTTTGATGATAACAAACAAGAGACTAATGATTTCATTGAGAATATATTTCAGGTTCCATATCAATTAACGTTCGATGTCCTCGATCGGAAAAATCAAAAATCGAAAGGACATTGATCGTTGCGCTCGGGTTCATCACGGAAGTTTATCGAAGATTGATGAGTGCACCAAAGTCGCTTAGATGAGTCCAAAGATCAAGTCAAAAGCTCTCCAATATGATACTCGTTGAAAGCCGGAACCCGGAAACCAAGCGCAGAATAAATAGGCTGAAAATGCAATTTCAGCCTATATTCGGTCAACCAGGCGGTCGACCGAATAGGGTAAGAAAGAAAGGCCCAGCCATTTCGATCGACCGAACACTACCGAAAAATGGTTGTGGGCACTTTGGTCGACCAGTCGGTCGATCGATAGTGGCTGGTTTTTGGGCAGTAAGGTTGGCGGTCGACCGAGCGGTCTACTGACCCACGAATAGCCGTGACGCAAGATCACGTCGGTCGACCGACGAGTCGACTGAAGATCGAGGATTTGCGTACGGCGGTCGACCAATCGGTAGACCGACCAGAGAGTAAAAGGAGCGGTCGATACTGGCGGTCGAACAGTCGATCGATCGACCATTCGACCGACGGCCTATAACAGATAGTTTTCTATCCGTTGGACAGTCATTTCTTCAGTAGGGTATAAATATACCCTCGTATGATTCTTTTAATATTCTTCCTTGACTTCTACAACATTCATTGAGCATTCTAAGAGGAAGATTTGAAGCCTTCCAAAAAGCTTGTGTTGCTTCTCTGTCCACGATATTTTCTTCAAGCGTACGAGCTCTGCTCCTCAACTCGGGTGTTGATTCAAGCTCCACTACTTGACGAGTTGAAGGATTGAAGGATTGCAAAAGAGCACAAAATCTTTCTTTCATTTTAAGCTCTTTTCAATTGTAAATTTTATCTGTTATTTAAACTATGTTTGGATTTGTGTCTGTGTAAAGACCTATGGCTATTAGGTCTTGTTGTGTGAAGTGGTATCCTTGGTGTAGAATGAGTAAAGCCACTTGTGTATACTTAGTGATTACTAGGATTAGTTCTAGTTGTCCCTTAGGTTAAGGTGGGAAAGTGCTCTCGGTAGGAAGGCAGGATACTTCCGGGTGTGGAAGTACCTTCAATTGGAGAGCGAAGACTTTCTGGTGCAAAGTCCTCGTTGTAAGGGAAACTCTAATTAATCTGGTAAAATCTAGTTTGGAAATCCTAAGCGGGGTGCTTAGGTAGTGGAGTAGGCATTGGGGCCAAACCACTATAAATTGCATGTTTGCATTACTTTCATTTTGTTGTGCTTAAATTGCTTAATCATTTATAAGCTTCCGTATTTAATCGCATCGAATTGCAAATCGCTTAATCGATCTAAGTAATCGTTTAAAATTGGATTTAGGCTAATCAAATTAGTAAACATACTATTCACCCCCCCCTCTAGTGTCGTCATTCCGCCAACATTTGGTATCAGAGCGGGTTTGTAGCTTGAGATTTCACCATCTCGTCTACACCTAGTTTCGATCTAGAAATGGCTCTAGAGAGTGTAGCATCTTCACCTCCTAGGTTCAATGAGTCAAACTTTGGTCTTTGGAAGTCTAGGATGTATACCTTCTTAAAGACCCAAGGTTTGGGTGTTTTCAACATGGTAAAAATTAGGTATAGTGAACCTAAAGAAGACACGAATGCATGGACCCAAGAATAAATTAGCATGTTTGAGTTAAATGCTAAAGCTACTAATTGTTTATTTTGTTCTTTGAAAAATAATGTGTTTGAGAAAATCATGCATTGCACTTCGGCTTTTGATATATGGGCAACATTGAATATGTTATATGATTATGCTAAAACCGAAGAGCTTACCACTTTTGTAGAGGGTGGTGATGACAATGGTCATCCCCCTAATACTAACCTCGGTTTTGATTATTTTAGTGTTTCTAGTCAAAGAAGCAAATCAAAAAGCCGAAAAAGAAAAGTGATATGCTACTTGTGCAAGGAAAAGGGGCACATCAAGAGGAATTGTCTTTTATCAAAGAAGAATGCCAAAAGGATGATAAGTGCTTCAACATCCACCTCCAAATCTCAAGAAGCATCCTCTTGTCATGACTATGAAGACACATCCAAGATTTGCCTCATGAGTATCAATGATGAGGTACAACATTCCACTTTTAGTCATGATAAAGATATAGCATATGATAGTGATGCTAGTTCTTCACATTCAATCAAAATGTCATATGAAGAATTAGTACAAGAATGTCAAAGTATGTGTGTCATGCTTTTGAAAAAGAGTAAAGAAATGAAGAAAATTAAAAAGGATAACTCTAGGCTCACTAAGGATTTGCAAGCTCTAGAATTAGAAAATAAAAATTTAAAGGCAAATCTAAGTTCCTCAAGTGTTGATTGTCATGGTAGCATTGATGTTTTGAGAACTAATAATTCTTAACATGATAATTTTAAGATTGAAATTGAAGACCTAAAAAGTGAGAATATTGACTTGAAAAATGAAAATGATGATTTAAAAATTGAATTGAAAAATATCTCAAAAGTTGAGATTAAGAATTTGAAAGTAGAAAAATATGAAAATCAAAAATGAAAATTATTTGTTGAAATCTCAAATACAAGTTTTACACAAATCCATAAATGACTTAAAAAATAAGGTTATTTTCTTGAGTAAGAAAACTAGTAACTTATCACATGCTTCATTTTTTAGAAATCCGAGGAATAAGAATACTTATGTAAAGAATGCTAAGGTTCCTCGTGCTTCTCATATCAAGCATTCCAACATCAAACCTCATGCTCCAAAGATGAATAATAAATATCATGTCCATGTTTAAAATGAAAAGAAAAAGTTTCATGGACATTGCTTTTGTTGTGGTGTGTATGGGCATGCTATTTATGATTGCGCTTTAAAGAGAAATCCAAGTGTTGCTAGGACACTTTAGATTCCTAAGCCCTCTAACCCCCAAAGACCCAAAGCTATTTGGGTACCAAATGTATCATGTTCTTTTGTAGGGGGAGCTACCACACAAGGGTGAGATGAAGGTGGTTGATTGAAGTTGCTTGAGGATTCAAAGATTGAACCATTTCAAAGTTGCAACTTCAAGTAATTTAGATGTCTATGGTAAAGGTGGCATCAAAAGTATTTTGGTATCATCTCTCATACTCTCTTGGTTAAATTATAGTTGAAGTTATGATACATGCCTAAAATTGATTGAATTTCCCCGCTCTTAATATATTTTAAAAATATTTTTGATTTTTGATTTTTCGATCTCTTCGGAGACCCTGGTGGCCTGTAATGGGCCTAAGCGATCTTGTGGTTCTAAATCGTAGGCTTTTTGTGTCTTTCGGTTTTCAACCAATAGGAAGGGTTGGAGATCTTATGTTTTAAAATTTTATATTTTGAGATCTCTTGATTCATTTTGTTATCATGAATAATTTCTTTGAAAATGAATTCATGCTATTTAGTGAAGTTGAAGTTGATAAATGATACTTGGTTTTTTCTCTTCACTATTTAGTTTAATAGCTTGCATGTAGAATTGGTTTCATTGTCTACTTAAGAAGTATACTTGCAAGTTATAAGTTTTTAGGAAGACTATTTAGGAAGAAAAATATTAGTTTGGCTAAATCATCGTGAATAGGGTATAACCTTGGTAATTTCAAAATCTAAGTGCTATACCTCATTGGTTAAGATAAAATCATGTCTCTATACTCATGACTAGAATTGCATGTAAAATCCTTGAATTCTTATGAGTAGGTAGAATATTAGTACTTAAGCAAATTTTATTGAATGAAACTTGCTCTAGGTTGATACTAGAGACCCTATCATTAAGTCCAAACTAGTTAAACATAGGTAGAGATCTTATTCCTCAAATGTTTCATATCTTAGGATCTCTTAGATTCATTTAGATATCATGACAACCTTTCAAAAATGGATCTTAACTATCTAGCATAGGTTAAGACTTTTAAATGGAACATTGCATTGAACCTTGCTATGGAGTAAGTTAGCTTGCTAAGTTGACATATTATTTCATTATGATACTAATGAAGTCTACTTGCAAGTTAAGAATTGGTAAGGTATACTATCTAGAAGAAAATGAAAAAGGATATGAAAAGTTGGGCAAATTTTCAAGAAAAAACGTATGATTTTAATTTTTGCAAAAATCTTTGTAAAAATAATTGAATACTCATGCTTAAATGATTTCTCTATGCTCATGATTGATTATGCATGATAAATATTTGAATCTTCATGAGTAAGAAAATTTTTGTTAACTTAGCTCAATTTCATGATATCTTGATTGAATGAAACTTGAACTAGGTTAAAATTCTTCTTTAGAGACTTCATGTTAAGTTAAACTTGAAATGAAATGAAATTTCTAAAAATAAGGTATGAATTTATCTTTACAAAAATCTTAGTACGATGATTGAATATTAATGCTTCAATGATGTCTCTATATACTCATGATTGATTTTGCATGATAATTGTTTGAATTTTCATGAGTAAGAAAAGTTTGGATAACTTAGGCAATTTCATGATATCTTGATTGAATGAAACTTACTCCAGGTTAAAACTCATATTAGAGACCTCATTTTGAGTAAAAATGAAATGAACATGTTTAGATACACACACATGATATGATTCTAGGTGTTCAATCTTGAAAATTCATGTGTAGATAAAAATGTGATAACTAGATCACATTAGTGGACTTAAGCTTAAAAGATTTGACCCAAGTCAACAAACTGACTTGGACACTTGATTTTAAGTCCAAACCTCATAAACATGTTTAGAAATAGGTATGACATGTTTCCATACACTTAGAGTGAAAAATTCATATGAATATGGATAAAATGACAATAGAGGTCAATTCATGAAAACCTCTTTTGAATCATGCTGACCCAAGTCAACAAGTTGACTTAAAGGTCTCATTTCCAATCCATATTTGTGGTACATGTTTAGATTGAAACTTAGCAAGTTTTATAAAAACTAGTTTAGTTTTAAATGAAACCATGCTAGGTTGATATCTTGACTTAATGATATAATTTTTATTACAAACTTGACATACACTCTTTACATGATTATTATGTGGTGTCATAAAAGTTTGAATGAAAACTAAGCATTCTTTGAAAATAACTGAAAAATTATGGAATTATCATTTGTTCAACAATTGGTATCATCAATTTTAGTTATTTCTAGGAAAATATAAAAAAATCCTTTTTAGATGATTCTTGAAACTACACATTCACCGAAAAATCTAGTCTTATCAGTAAAAATTTCAAAAAGTTTCATCAAGAATCGGATTTAAAGTGAATTTCTAAAGTTGGATTTCAAAACACAAAGTATCATCATTCTTGAAACATCAATCTTTTCGATACTTTGATTTTTCTTCGAAAACTTCATATAAAAACTCATGTATACCATTTGAATTCCATTTCTAATAGCATTCACTCAATTTCATGAGTAAAATCATTCATATGAATGATTTTAAAAATTTGAATGATAACTAAAAATATTCACTTCTTTCATCGAAAACAATATAGGATGAAAAATGATCTTTGAAAATTCTTTTGAGTTCAAACTTCATTCATGTATTTCAAATGACCATTCAATATTTGGTATCAAAAAAAATTTCATCAAAAATTGGCACCAAAATTTTTTAATCGAAAATATGATTTTGTATAAACTTAAAAGTTTGATTCTTTGAAAACTTTAAGTATAAGTTGACCTAAGTCAACAAAGTGAATTAAAAATTTTAGCTTAAGCTCAAACTTAATTCATAGACTTACATTATCTCATGTTTGATATCTAGATACTTAAATATGAGAAAACATGAGTAGATAGCAAAATTGAGACTTAGCACTTTCATAGTTTTCATGCTTATTTCAAATGAAACTATGCGCTAAGTTTATATTTGGATCAAATGATTTTATTTTCATTTCAAACTTCTAAAACATGCTTTAAATGATTAGATCTTGGTATTTTGAAAATTTGAATGAAATCAAAGAATTGATACTTAAGCATTTTCATATTTTCATCCCTTGGTTGAGATTTTCTTAGTTCATGAAAAATCTTTAGAGTCTCAACTTCATGAAAAAATACTTGTCTTTCATCCCTTTGATAGATAGACATTTCTTGCCCTTTTTGATTGATGTCAAAAGGGGGAGAGAAGAGTTTAGATATAAAGGGGGAGAAATGTATAGTTAAAATGAGGAGATAAGTATAGGTAAAGGCGAGAAAAATATAGAAAATCAATGCATATAGATAGGGGGGTTATTCTTATAGACATGCATGTTGATAGGGGGAGAAATCCCTAAGTTGATATCCTTATGCTTTATTGTATATATTTTTCTTAAGGATGTTTGTCATCATCAAAAAGGGGGAGATTGTTGGCTTTAGGTTTTCAACCTTAGCCTTAATCTCGGTTTTGATGGTTTTGATGATAACAAACAAGGGACTAATGATTTCATTGAGAATATATTTCAAGTTCCATATCAATTAGCGTTCGATGTTCTCGATCAAAAAAATCAGAGAAATTAGAAATCAGAAGGACATTGATCATCGCGCTCGGGTTCATCGCGGAAGTTTATCGAATATCGATGAGTGCACCAAAGTCGATTGGATGAGTCCAAAGATCAAGTCAAAATCTCTCCAAGATGATGCTCGTTGAAAGCCGAAATCCGGAATTCGGAAACCAAACGCGAAAGAAATAGGCTGAAAATGCAATTTCAGCCTATATTCAATCGACCAGGCGGTCGACCGAATAGGGTAAGAAAGAAAGACCCAACCATTTCGGTCGACCGGTCGGTCGATCGGTCGGTCGACTAAACACTACCGAAAAATGGCAGTGGGCACTTCGGTTGACCAGTCAGTCGACCGACAGTGGCTGGTTTTTGGGTAGTAAGGTTGGCGGTCGATCGACCTACGAATAGCCGCGACGCAAGATCGCATCGGTCGACCGACGGGTCGACTGAAGATCACGGATCGAGGATTTGCGTCTGGCGGTCGACCGAGCAGTCTACTGACCCACGAATAGCCGCGATGCAAGATCACGTCGGTCGACCGACGAGTCGACTGAAGATCGAGGATTTGCGTACGGCGGTCGACCGACCAGAGAGTAAAAGGAGCGGTCGATACTGGCGGTTGAACAGTCGGTAGACCGACCATTCGACCGGCGGCCTGTAACGGATAGTTTTCTATCCGTTGAACAGTCATTTCTTCAGTAGGGTATAAATATACCCTCATATGATTCTTTTAATATTCTTCCTTGACTTCTATAGCATTCATTGAGCATTCTAAGAGGAAGATTTGAAGCCTTCCAAAAAGCTTGTGCTGCTTCTGTCCGCGACATTTTCTTCAAGCGTACGAGCTCTGCTCCTCAACTCGGGTGTTGATTCAAGCTCCACTACTTGATGAGTTGAATGATTGAAGGATTGCAAAAGAGCACGAAATCTTGCTTTTATTTTAAGCACTTTTCAATTATCAATTTTATCTGTTATTTAAACTGTTTTTGGATTTGTGTCTGTGTAAAGACCTAGGGCTGTTAGGTCTTGTTGTGTGAAGTGGTATCCTTGGTGTAGAATGAATAAAGCCACTTGTGTATACTTAGTGATTACTAGGATTAGTTCTAGTTGTCCCTTAGGCTGAGGTGGGAAAGTACTCTCGGTAGGAAAGAGGGATACTTCCGGGTGTGGAAGTACCTTCGGTTGGAGAGCGAAGACTTTCTGGTGCAAAGTCCTCGTTGTAAGGGAAACTCTAATTAATTTGGTAAAACCTAGTTTGGAAATCATAAGCGGGGTGCTTAGGTAGTGGAGTAGGCATCGGGGCCGAACCACTATAAATTGCGTGTTTGCATTGCTTTCATTTTATTGTGCTTAAATTGCTTAATCATTTATAAGCTTTCGAATTTAATTGCATCGAATTGCAAATCGCCTAATCGATCTAAGTAATCGTTTAAAATTAAATTTAGACTAATCGAATTAGTAAACATACTATTCACTCCCCCTCTAGTGTTGTCATTCCGCTAACAACTATTACTACCTACATCTTCAACAGTGATTTCCTTAGACTCAAAACAACTGTGCCGGTGAGCAACATATGCATCTGAGGGCATTCTCCAATTGTTTCCACTTCTCCTCTGTCAAGATATCTCCATATCAACTATGGAAGTAACACAGCTTGTGTGACGTCAATCCCGGGATCGAAGATGTTTGTCTAGGACATTTTGATTTTCTTTGAAATATAATAATATAATTAAATAAAAAATCAAAAAAATTAAAATAAAATTTCAATAAATCATTTTCAAAATTTTAAAATTTAATAAATAATAAGAATATATGAAAAGAATATAAGTTTTATTTTAAGATTTATTTTTTTTAATGTAATAGTCGAATTTAATAAAAAAATTGGAAGAAATATAATTCAAACTTTGGATTGATTATAATTGTAATGTAATCTAAATTTTAAGTTCATTTTAAATGAGATAATTGTCGTCAATCCCAAAGTTTGGGATATAAATTAAAAAGAAATATTAAAGATTGAGATAAATTTGTTATAAGAGTCAAAGTTTGTGATATATACATTAAATTTTTTTATTTATATAATATCATAATATCATAATATATTTTTATTACTTGTTGACATGACACAAGTGATAATAAATTATTATTTTTAATTTGTTGAGTAGATGTCATGTCAGTGTCTAACGGTTGCATTGAGGAGCATCTGACGTCGAGCTAAAATTAATATCAATCTAATAGTTTAAAGTGTAATTGATACAAATTAAAGATTAAATTAAATTTGTGAAAAGAATTATAATTTGAGTAGATAGGTTAATTAATAATCAAAAAAAATTAAACTAACTCAAAATGGGCTTGAAGCAAGAAAATCCAAATGATACGGCTCTCAAGAATTTATGATGGTGTGACTTGAATATGGTACTCTTGATCAGGTAATGTTGTCCTCGATTATGAGCACTACTTCCAAAAATAGAAGTTGCCAGTCGATCAATCGATCACCCGATTTATAGGACAAACAAATTTTATTTAAGCAATACCAAACACAAACTATTTTTCCCATGAAATAACAATATGCTTTACGCATAGGATCGATCTCAACCCGAATCTAAATTCTCACTTTGGACCTGAACTGAACCCAAATAAACCATCGGCTACACTTACACGAGCCATCAAAGGCACTGGCCCAATCAACCCACAGATTGTATGTCTTCTCTTCACGTGGCTCGCATCTCCTGGCACACAAAAAAGACACCGATGCTGACGTAATAAAATATCAATTATTAGACACCAATGCACGCCTTGTCTTCTCAAATCATAATTCTCATCTGTGACGTAATAATACAAGTAGAACTACTGCACTCGTTCCGCTTCCACGAGATAGGATAACAAAACTATGGATCAAATCCAGGGAGAAGCTCCGCGACTGCCCCACGTCAACTTTTTCCTCCAATGGGAACCCTTGCAACGCTTGTACGCCGATTCGCCACTCCCAACGTGTGGCGGGCGTTCATCTCCTCGCTATCCCCTATATCCTAATCGGCAGTCTATTTCCTCTCTCGTTTCCTTCAGAAAAGACCGAAATTAACCATAAGCATCGGGTGTCTTGCGTTCATCTGCTCGGTTTGGACCATGGCTGCCACCGCCGCCACCAGCGCCACCTCCGGCCTGACCTCCCGGGCCCTGCTCGACCCCAAGGCCGCCGCCTCCCGTGGGCCGCACTCCGTCCGCCTCCCGGCGCCGCCGCAGACCATGCCGAGGAAGACTGCTCCTTTTAGTAAGTCTGATCTCCGCACTGCTTCACGCATTCTGAGCCTCGCTTGGAGGTGCCTTGGTCCCGTTTGATGATTTGCCAATAAGAAAGGACATGTCAATCCTGATTAAGATTTGTAAAGATTGAAACTTGAACAAATTATATAGCAATTAACGCAATGCTAAGCTTCAATTCTTGCAACTTAGGCCGAATGGTATCAAGAAGTGTCATTGCTATGGCCACCGGAGAAACACCGGCTGAAGCTTCGACCGAGCTTCCTGAAATTTTCACAACAGTAAAAGAAGTGGTCTGGATTTAATCTGTTCATATTGTGTTTATTTGAAATCAAAATAATTCTTATTTGATCTCTGAGTCTCTTGATGAAACAGTGGGACAAACTTGATGACAAGTATGCTGTGGCTACCCTTGCGTTTGCTGGAATTATCGCACTATGGAGTGCTACGGGCATGATCTTGGTAATTAATGAGATAAATAAGAACGAATGTTCAATTTGGTACTAGTTAGTGGTGATTTGCGCATGCCATTACAAGATTCTTGTGTTTTATATTGCTCTTGTTGAATTATGATGATATGTAAATCTGTGCAGGCAATTGATAGGCTCCCCATAATTCCTGGTGTTCTTGAACTTGTGGGAATTGGTTACACAGGGGTAAGTTCTTTACATCACAATGCTAATGTTGATATTTACCAGTAAAAGTGTGGTACTTCAGCTATTAATTGTTAAAGAACCACAAAAAATGAGGTGTCTTCTATTATCCTCAAAAGCAAAAAAGATAAAGAGGCATCTCATCTTAAACCAATGAAATCTTACCAGTAATAATAGTGCAGTATTCTTTTACTTTCTCATTACCTCAATTTGTGTTTGATGAAGTACTAATGGGTTAGTTAGACTGTGAGAGAACTTAACAGAGCATCTGGTTAAAGAAGAAAACAGAAATAGTTGCACACCTTGAAAACTGCACATTTAGTAACACATAAAAACCTGCTTGTGGCCTCAATATTTGTTCATCATGGTTACTAATGAAGCTGGTAGTTGCTTAATTTGTTATGCTTGGATCCACTGACATTACATTCTATGATTGTTGATCACATAAGCATTTATCAATAGAAGTTTCTTTCCATCATAAACTAAACAATTTCAAATTATCTTTGACATCTGTGCAGTGGTTCATATATTGCAATCTGGTCTTCAAGCCTGACAGGTACGAAAATTCATGTTCTTTACTGAGTTTTTCTTTAACAAGAATACCTTGTGACTGCCTTACGATAAAACCTTGTGGTTAATGATCTCAAACATGATATCCCCATCAAATATCCTCTTACCACCTGTTAATCCTGCATCCTTTTTTGGTCTGTTTTCATTGCTTTTGCAACAGCACTGATCAATTAAAATTAATCAGTTTTGATAAACTCATACTATTTTTCTCTCTTTTTGTTGGTAAAAATAGCCCAAGCAAATAGCATTATGAAGATTGGTAAAGTTGTTTGATCAGGTTTATTAGTATGATTATTTTATCAAATGATTGGGGAGGTCTATGATGCTTTCAGAGTTAAGCTAAAGAAAATATAAGTACCCTAGAGTGAGAATATGGCATGCACCATTTAAGGAGATGAAGAAGTGATATTGTGGACATTGACATGAACATGAATAATTGACTTGAATTGCTAGGCAAGGACAATGAACTTGAGATCTAACATGGTGAAGCTCTTGCACTAAAGCTCCCTTGATAAGAACTCTTCTAGAGTAAAGGTTTTTGGAGTTAGACCGTGTATTAAGCACTAAAAAGTAATTTGGTGAAGAATAGCATATATGGAGATCGAACACGGACTTGTCCAGAACAAGACAAAAGCCAAGGGGGTTGTTTGGTCTATAGAAAAGATAAGCAATGGAATAGCTATATTCTATTCTCATATTTGGTTAGCCAAGGAATAGTCATTCCTTTACCCACCACCATCAGGATAGTCATTCCCAATTTCAACCATGGGAATGATTATTCATTGGCTAATCTTAAGTCTCAAAAATAGATCCATATTTTTCACATTATTATCCTTCAACTAGTAAACTAGTTATGTACAATAAAATAATAATATATTAAAACCTAATCCATATATTATTGTTTAAACATATATATATTAATATTTATGCTATATATTTAATATTTTCTACTTTATTATTTCTCATTATAATTAGTTTATAATATATTATATTTATTGTGTATAAATATATTAACGTATATAGTTAACAATTGGAAGGTAATTTAGTCCATTACTAATTTTATACTATTACTTATGTATTCCTAATGTAAACCAAATAATAAAGTAGTCATTCCTTATATATTCCTAGTTTATTCCTAATGTAAATCAAATACTAGAATGACTATTCCTTATTCCATTCCTTCTATATTCTTATTAATTATCTATTGTTATTCCTTATTCCACTTTTACTCAAGGAGATTAGGGAGGAAGAAAAGTGGGTAGAGAGGGAAAGAAAACTTAAAATTCTCTTTTTTTTACTGAAGGAAAAGAGAAGGGAAGGAAATTTTTTACTTCATTTCCTCCCAAAACTTTTTGCCCAAAAGTGTGTAGAAATGAAAGAAAGACAAAAGTGGATCATTTTTAGCCTGGGCTGAAGGCTGTGAGTTAGCTAACTTCGAGTGATAATTTGGTAGAACTATTAACTCCTTTCTTTCCTTCTTTTTCTCAAGTTAAAAAAGTCATTTCTTCTACCTATTTTCTCTTCTATTCTCTTCATTTTCTTTCTTTTCCTCTTATTTTTCATCACTCCATAATAAACTGGTTTATAATTTCATAGCACGCGGAACAAGTCCAACAATTGTTACTTGAATCTTCGATCTCGGACCCTTCTATTTTTTCACCACATCCTTAGCACAATTTATACTTAAACCCCATCAAACAAAAACGCTTCATCATCTTTGTGATGGTTCCATTCCTCTTTCTGTTTTCATGTGAGTACCAGCTTCTTAACTAGGACACTGACAGCCATAAATATATAATAATTAACACCATGAGTGTTATTTGTCCTTCAGATTTGGTTAATCTTATGGCAATTATTGGTGATGAGAACCACAGAAATCATGTCATTAATTAGTAGTGTAGAATGTTCAACCTAGAAAGACTTCGCAATTGCATACTATTCATGACAATTTGTATATATCTATTTCAGAGAAGCTTTGTTAGAGAAAGTCAAGTCCACCTACAGCAGCATCATTGGGAGCAGCAGTTAATCTGAGTTCGCAAATTCAATTAAATGGAGTCGCAAGAAGTAGAATATCTTATGTTTTTGCTTAATATGTCTTGAAGAAGATTCTCTTGTTTGCCAATGTATCAAATAAATAAAAGTTTCCCCTATTAACTATTGTATTCACAGACATCTCTTTATATGCTCACCCTAACTTCTTCATCATTTAAGTGAGCTTTTGAGAAATTTAAATCACTTATTTAGTGTCGGTAAAAAAACTTATTTAGTGCAGAGTATGTAAATTGTGCAGCTTTACATGATTAATTGTGCAGTGCTCCAAATTAATAACATCTATAAAAGGATTCACAGAAATCGACATTCTTCAGCACCCCTCAAAGTGCAGAGCTGCAAGATCGAAGGGCTCGCAAAGAATGCGGCACATGATCTCCGGCTCTGCGACTTGTTCTTGGTATCTTAAGCTCCCTTTGTCCTTGCAAGTGCGCAGTTGCCATTTCTTTACTTCACCTCCTCATTGAGAGAAGTGTTTAGTGTCTCACATGCTTGTGAGCTTCGATATATCCGGCTTCGAAAGTAGTCAACCTGCTCAAGTTGCCTCCCGAATACGACATGCGTCAGTGAAGATGTTCTCAACGAGTAATCAAATGCATTTATTACTTCTTCTCTGCAAAAGTAAAAGCCTTCAATTATCTGAACAGCACAGCAGGCAGTCTTCAACATAAAACATTTTTGAGGCAGTCTTATCACATTATTTGAAGTCTGGATCGTTAGCGGATCGAGTTATCCGGATCCACGAACGATTCGGACCGTCCGATATAATCTCGTGCACGGCCTACAGCCCTACATAGAGATGAGGTTGAGGTCCCAGGTCCGCCAGTCAACAAATTCGGGTGCGGATCACGAGTGGACTAGGCACTCGCCCGCCACGTGCGGGGGTACCACTCTCGACTGCAGCGCCTCTTCGCTACACCATTCGGAACAGACTACAGCCAATTCCACGAGCCAACCACTCATGGTGGGCCCCGCCGTTCAAATAAAAAGATAATTGAGCAATTTTCTGGATCCGGAAAATTTTCAAAACCATTATATGGGATGAAAAAAACTTGAGATCCATATTTTTTTTTGCAGAATATTGGGGTGTTCTTTTCTTTTCTTTTTTTGCTTTCCTCTAAATATTAAGCCAGATCATTAGAAATTTCAAAGAACTTATCTTAAATTGAAGTCAATTTAACTTGGATTTGTTTAGCAAAAAATAAAAAATATCGATCCAAACCAAAAATCCACCTCAACTCAATCTAATTTTTATTTTTATTTTTTAGCTTTTCTTTAAATATTGAGTCAGTTCATTAGAAATTTCAAAGAACTCATCTCATCTCAAGTCGAAGTCAATTTAACTTGGATCCAGTTCAGTAAAAAATCAAAAATATCAATCCAAATCAAAAATTCAGCAGAACTCCATTTACAATGTTATACTTTCTCTCGTGTCAAACACTCGATGTTCTAGCTTCTCGACATTGACACAACTTCTCCCTCGCACACAACGAGATCAGCTAGCTTATCACTAGTGCTTAATGCTTCTAGGCCATCTTCTTCATGGTGCTCGACAAGGATGATGTCTAAGATCAAGTTATGTGTTTCTTCACGGCGCTCATCAAAGTCATCTTCAACCTCGAAATATTTATTTGTAAACCCAACAAATAGATATTTACCGGTCTCTTTTTCGAACATTTGATAAGTTTTATATTTAATTTTTATTTTAGTTTTGGATATGATTAGTATTATGATTGCTGTTTTTTTACTTTGTACGACACAAGAAGTAAATTAGGGCACAATAAACTTGGAAAAGGCAAGGTGAGAAACTCAGTTTAGTGTTGGTAGAGGAGAGGGATGAACTCCAAAATACTTGCAATGAGTTGGTACTTACCGTTCGCGAAGCTTGCAGAAACCACATACAAGGAAGAGCGGTGAGGGCAACAATCGCTAGACTGAACAACAACAAGTGGACTCTCGAGAGTAGTAGCAAAATGATGAGGAATGCAAATGGGCGGGGTGAAAAGTAAAAAGTTAAGATAATAAGTGAAAAAATATGGTAAAAAATTAAAGGATTAAGGATGATTTTTATCATCGAACTATTGAAAATATGGTAAAAATATATCTAAACTCTTCTTTGATTGATTTTTGCCCTTAAACAAACGAAAATTGTTAAAAAATATCTTCGAACTATTATAAATGAGTAAAAATACTCCTAAACTTATTTTTTGATAAATTTTTTACTCTTGGACAAACGAAAATAGTTGAAAAATACTAGTATTTTTACTCATGTCTAAAGTTAGAAAAAGTTTTTTTTCCTTAGAAATTGATAAAAATACTAATATTTTTTAACTATTTTTGTTTGTCTAAGGACAAAAAATCTATCAAAAAATAAGTTTAGGGGTATTTTTACTCATTTCTAATAGTTCGAGAATAGTTTTCAACTGTTTTCGTTTATTTAAGGGTAAAAATCAACCAAAGAAGAATTTAGATGTATTTTTATCCTATTTTCAATAGTTCGAGGATAAAAATCACTCTTAACCCAAAATTAAATCGAATTTAGCTGGGTTTCAATTTTGGTTGATATTTATGAGTTTTTGTTGAATTAAATCCAAATTAAGTTGGATTCTGTTTTGAGCTTGGTTTCTTGAAATTTCTACTGAATTGACTTAATATTTGGAGAAAAGCCCGAAAAAATACATTTTAGGTATTCTGTAAAAATAGTTAGAGATTCAAAAATTTATATGTTCATATTATAGTTTTGAGAATTTCTTGAATCCATATTATGAGTCTAAATTTTTTTCTTAAAACGAAATATTATGCACTAAACACTTAAAATTCAACAAACCTAATTAGATTATGCACTAAACACATAATATTCATCACATTTAGAATCAATATAGCTCTAGTCTTTTGAAAAAAGTCTAAAACTTAGTAAAATAATAAAGTTTAGCATCTTTTAGCGCAATAGTTGATTGAAACGCATAATAAACTCTCAATCTAACTATAATATGTATTAATTAGCTAAACAAGTTCTTTGTGCTGTCTAGGAGCAACGTATGATTAAAACATATAATATTTAATGAAATTAGTTAAATTGTGTACTAAATACTTACATAATCTCATTACATTCCGAATTTGACGGAGTTCTAAACTTTTTTGGAAGACTAGAATTCTATCGATTTTTTAATATAAGGAGTATTATTGGTTAAATACATAATTTAATTAAATTCATTGAAAGTTATGTATTCAAATTGTCTGTTGCACTAAAAGAGATAAAACTTTATCATTTTATTACATTTCATACTTTTCATAAGATTGGAACTCGATCAATTTTTGAATATAATGAATATTATGTATTTAATGCATAATGCAATTGAGTTCATTTAATATTATGCATTTCAAGCATTTGTTGTGCCTAAAATAAGAATAATATTGTCGTATTATAATGTTTCATATTTTTTTAAAAAGAAGTAAGGTAGAAATCAAACTAGGTTTGGCTGGGTTTCGATTCAGGTTGACATAGTTGATTTTCTGATGAATGGAATCCAGATTAAGTTGAGTTTTGAATTGTGCGAGATTTATTATTATGATTCAAGAAATTGCTCAATAATCAAAAGAGTCGAACCCCAGACGCCCGCACCAGAGATTGCTCGTGGTTTCGGATCTGGTGTTTGGAGTCAGATACCCAACAAGAAATATGGTGCTATCAAATTCGTTTCCTGTGGTCCGCACAAATGTTATAGCGGTGGAATCTCTAGTGTTGCCCACCTTATAAGTGGCTATCATCCTGTATTCTGTATTGGACCAGGCACTGAGCTTTCTCAATCCCATGCCGTGCTCCCTTCCCGATTCAAGATTTTTATTTGGTTTAAATAACTGGCGAACTCGTCTTCCGACATGCCATCTCCCCCGCCTCGCTCCCGCACACCCAGAAGAAGCCTCCGTCCTCCTCCCCCCGCCTTCCGATACACACACACACTCTCCTTTGTCCCTCTCTCTCCACCTTCCTTTCTCTACAAAACTCATCCTTCCCCAAATGGCGCATTCCACTTGCATTTTCCCTCAACAATGTCTCCTCCTCCCCTTCTCGGCCTCCTCTTCTTCCTCTCCCTTTCCGCCGCCCAGACTCTAGGCCCCAACCGCTGCGGCGAGCGATGCGGCGCCCTCGCGATCCCATTCCCTTTCTACCTTAACGCCTCCTGCGGCCCCTCCGTTCCCGCCTTCCGCCTCTCCTGTTCTGCCTCTGACTCCGTCCTTCGACTCTCCCTCCCTTCCCTCTCCGACCTCCGCCTCATTACCTTCCTCCCCTCAGGCTCCCTTGTCCTCGACTATTCCTCCCATTCTTCATCCTGCGACCGCTGGTACGCCGACGTCAACCACTCCTTCGGCCTCGATGGCAGCTCCTTCTTCGCCATTACAGCTGACAACCTCCTCCGTCTCTACGACTGCGAGGACTCCTCCATATGTCGCGGCGGCTGCGACCGAGTAGGCGCCCCCGGCGCCTCCGGGTGCGAGGGCAACCGCACCGACTTCGGCTGCTGCTACCCGCTGTCGGACGGGAGCGTGTGGAAGGTGGGGAGCGGCTTCTCTGTGTTCGGCGAGTTTGGGTGTCGAGGGTTCTCGAGCTGGGCGGTGGTAAGGTCCGCGTCGGGTGATGGTACGACGACCGCACAGAGGGGGATCAAGGTCGAGTGGGCTGTTCCGAAGGGGCACGGCAACGGAACGGAGTGTGCGGAGGGGGCGGTGGTAGTGAAAGCGACGGCAGTACGGGGTGCAGTGAGGTGTGCTTGTGGCCCAGGCTTTATTGGAGATGGCTTTGCTGCAGGAACCGGGTGCTCCAGATGTGAGTTTATGACTTGAACTGATTCACCATTCCATATAATGAAATGTTTTTATGCTAAATGTGTTTTGGGATTCGTGCTTCCTTGTAGGTGGTTTCTTTTCAATAGACAATAGTTATACGGACGGTTTATTTGTAGGTGCATTATCTAATATGTAGGGGTGAGCATGGACCCGTTAACCGGTCCATTAAATTCGATTAACTATTTTCGGTTTCGGTTTTTTAATAATTACCGGTTAATCAATAAAAAATTTTAACCTACTAATTTCTAAATTATCTATTCTTATCTGGAGATAAGGAAGAGTACATAGTTAAATGCTTTTCATATATTCCAGTCATCCAAATATCTGAACTCATACATAGTTAAAATGGTTCAAAATATCTAGAAGTCAACAAAATAAAATCCTCATGAGTTTGGTGATTAGTACTAATACAATACTAGTATATACTAAGTTGCTAACCTATGTAATCCATTTGTTCGAAGAATTCTTCTAAGTGCCAACAAAGTAATGAAGAATTGAATCTTTGTCAGTTTCCTTTCCTTGATTTTATAATCCTTTTCCAATAGTATAGGTAAATCTATAAATTGGTATACTTGTAAATTGAAGTGAAGAGTTGTCTGTGTATTCATCTTTCTCTCTAATGGATAAATTGGCTTGTTGGGTTCTATGTTCAAGGCAAACTTAGAATTGCTCTGTCAAAAGCAACAGCAACATCAACACTACTAAAACAAATGACCTTATACCATAGTGTATTCATGACCAATTGACCACAGTACACTTCTGTCTAGTAATGAAGTAATTTTAGTATTTTACAAAGTGAAGAATGCATCTGCATCAGCAATAATTTAAATGATCAACGCATAGGGATACCTTCAAACACATCAATGACAATTCCACATTTCCACTTAGCAAAACCGAAGAAAAATGAAAAAAAAGCGGCAGATCAAGAGAAAATTCGTACCCGTTGACGTATGCACCGCACTGATTGGAAGACTGAGACGCGATCGACAGCAAGGGTAGGAGCGATCGGTAGCAAGGGTGAGGTGCCGCGACCGTGGAAGACGAGCCGCAGTGAGGAGAAGGAGATGCCGCGGTGAGCCGGCGACTACGAAGCAACAGATGGGACTTTGGGATACGAAGACGAGCCGCGGTGAGGCGGAGATGAGCTGCGGAGAGGCGGAGACGGCAAGAGGCGGAAATGGCAAGAGGCGGAGACGATGAGTCGCGGAGGGGCGGAGACGGCGAGTCGCCGAGACGGGCCCGATGCGATTCGCGGAGAGGGCGAGAGAGGGAAGAGAAGACTGAAGTGAAGAGGGCTCGGGGCGACACTCGACAGGGCGAGAGATGAGAGGGTGAGAGACCAAGAGGCGAGAGTGGGCGGGCAAACCGGCAAAGTATAAAAGTTAGGGTTTCTATTTCTGCGTAACTATGTTTATACTTTATAAAATTATAACTATAAGTATTTAAAATTAATAACTTATTATATAACACTGTTTTATAATATATATAATATAAAATATATGTCCACCGGTTGATTAACCGAAATCGGTGGACTTTTTATACCTCGATCCGAATCCGAACCCGAAAACCGAAAATTAAAAAAAAAAATCCGAAACCGCAAAAACCGGTTCGGTTTCGGACCGGTTTTCCGGTTAACCGAAAAATCGGTTTTTTTTGCTCACCCCTACTAATATGTGGATTCCCTAAAAGAAATTTGCACATTTGATTCCTTGAAAAAATTCCACGATTGATTCTTTACATTCTTCAGAAAATTATATTTCCACCTAAAATAACCATTAATCAAATGATTTTTGCGTAGACTTGAGCGTGGCTACACTGAAGGCATTTTGTCTCTTCAAATTCAGCCTTTTTCTTTAGAAGGACAAGGGTATTTTTGGAAGGCAAGTTGATAGAAATTACTGAAAATGATGAAGATGAAGAATTTAGAGCCAACCAAACTAATACGAAGGAGAAAGAGGAGAAGGATAGTGAAGGCTATGACTCTGATGGTCTTGATGTGGATGATGAGATAAATCTTGAGGATGAAAATCTCGATGATGATGAATAAAGTTGGGGTCTTGGGCAAATTTTAGCTTGAAATATGAATTCTAGGTTTTAAAACTTTGTTTTGCTAACTTTTAGACTTATCCCTTATGGTTAATTTACAATGTTTCGCTTGGTGTATCTTATCTCATAAATATGGTTTCTTTTTATACATTTGGTCTTCATCATTTTTGAATAATTAGTTGTTATTTTTATGATAGTTGGAATCTATTGGTATTTTTGTTGTATACATAAAATATATACCTATGTTTTTATTTTGCGCTATGTGCTATAGCTCCAGGGGACCTTTGCGCGTCGCTGCGCTTTTCGCCCCCAACAACTATGCAATGAACTTCCACATCTTGCTTCAAGAACTAACAATGTGCACTTGCATTGTTCCTCTTCTCATTATTGCTTCACTTACTTTGTACTGCTTGCCACAGTTATTAGTTTTAGGGAATTAGAATATATAAGTTAATTCTGTTAATTATGTATTTTCCAGCTTGTGGCAATGATACACTAGTAGATAATGATGGAGGCTGCTGCAAGGGAAGGTTTTGCAAAAAAAGGATGGTTATTATTACTGGTACATGGCTACAATCTGTTTTGTTTTTCTTTCCATGCACATATATGTAGCCCTACACTTTATTATTTAGTTTATACTGTATTTTTATCTCCCATCAAATAATTTTTATTTCATTCTTTCATCAAAAATCAAAATGGAACTTTTGATTAAAAAGATTAGCGAAAAGGTGCCATTTTACTTTCACTTGCACTAGAGAATGAAAGTTGTGTGACTGTTGCTTATATATGTTGATTTATTCTTCAATGAAGTTCCAAATGAGTTGAGCTTGAAATTTTGCACTGCCAAATTTGGTATGTCCAACATACAAAATTCTCATTCACCATATATTTAGAAATAAGTTTTCCAATATGATACATATATATTATGAATTTTCATAAATATATATATATATATATTGAGAGAAATGATTCAACTGACCTCTCTGAGTTATATGCTGGATACTGTTACTATAAGGTACACAGGATTCTTCCACTCCATCAAACAATTTGTTGTTTCAGATTATTCTAATTATGAAGGATTAGATGCTTCTAGGACAAACTGGGAATGCCCCATGATTTGAACCACTCTAAACCTTGCATTGGCTGAAGCCTTGTGCATCACATTTTTAGAAAATATGATATTCTTACAGAGGAAATACAATTTCTCCAATTTCAATCAAATTAAGGATGAGTTTTGTAGATATATTGTTTGATGTCATTTGTGTGGAAATCAGGTTTCCGTTGACAAAATGGAAACTAATGATTGTATCTTATTTTTTCAATTAATTTTTGTTATTTCTCAATGTTCGTTCTGTTACAAAAATTGCTAATTAGTTGCTCACGTGATATATACAGCCATATAATTTTACATTTAAAGTCAAAGACAAGTTTGATGGCATATACTATGGTGTATTACATTACTTTTTGCATATTCATGTTGTGCGTCATCTTTTTTTTGGTTTAAATTTATGTGTCACTGTATCAATTTTATGTGATATAAGTACTCTTGTAACAAAAGTTGTATTCATATTATGTGCTATAAATTCTCATGTATTCATATCATGTCACATCAATACTCTTTATTGCTTTTATGTTTTACATTGTTCATTCAAGCATAGGATGTATGTTTCTATATCTAAGGACACGTCTCCGGTTGGATGCAAGAGGCAGAGTGACATAGTATAAAAGCAAACAATTTATAGTTTTATAGATTGCTACTGCCAAGGCTCCAACACTAGATACAAAGTTTGCTAATCTGTCTAAAAGAAATTTGGCCGTTGGGATCAGGAGCAATTTATAAACTTGTGTAATTGTGTTGTTTGTCTTAACCTATATTTGGTTCCATACATGTTTCATCTCGCCATTCTTTTCTTTCACAAAATCAGTTAATGGTCTTATGTTACCTAAGAAAACTAGAGCATGAGCATCATTCCATTCTTTTGTATTGCTTTTTTCTACTTGTTAATTTCTATGTTTTCATGATTATTTTTCCAACAGGTATACTTCTTTCTGTATTTCTTCTACTTGCAACAATCACATTATGTTTTTTCTTAAGAAAACCAATCAAGGAGAACATGTCAGACCTTGATCCAGCTTGCCTCCCCAAGTTTATTGGAAAAGCATGTAATACACGACAATTCACATACAAAGAGCTGACTGAAGCTACAAAAGGGTTTGAAGATGATCACAAGCTTGTTATTGATATTGTTGATGGAACAGTTCATTCAGGAAGACTGGGTGATGGCACCCTTGTGGCTGTTCAAAAATTAAAATGCCAGAATCAGAAAGATCTCAGGAAAATCTTGCATAGAGCAGAGCTACTATCTCGTAGTTCTCATAGAAATATTGCCCAGATTATTGGATTTTGTTTTGAGTCAGATAATACTCTACTTGTGGTACACGAACATTTCTCTAATGGGACACTCGAAGAACATTTACGACATGAAAGAGGCAATGGTCTTAGTTGGTACCTCAGAATCAACATTGCTTTTGAAATTGCAAGTGCTCTTGCATACCTGCAGTATGAAATATCAACTCCTAGCTATATTGAAGATCTCAAGACCAGCGACATACTTTTAGACATGTACTATTCTGCTAAAATTGCTGGTTTCAAGTTCCTGAAGTCTGGACTTGTCAATGGCTCCTGTTCATATGTGGTCTCTCGCGATACAGATGTCGTTCACAACTTTGGTCTTATACTACTAGAACTGATTATGGGTTCAAAACCTGCAAATCTTTCAGAAATTATCTTTTCTAAAATAGAGGGTGGGAGGTTTCACGAAATTGTGGACCCATATCTTGGTTTCAATGAGCTACTGCCCGTGCAGCGTGAGCAGATGGAAAGGGTAGTAGGCCTTGTTGTTCAGTGCTTATCAAGTAAGGAAAATGGTGGACCATGTATGGTTGATGTTGTGAAGGATCTGATATGCATCATGAAAGATAATATGGGCAGCAGTAGCCGGATAGAACCTGCATTGGAGGTGACGTTTTCGAACTCGAGCCTCCTGCAGATGGTATCCATGTCTCCTGATAACATGCATGTTTCTCTTTATCGCAATGCAAATTAGTACCCTGTGGAAGATACTTAGTTATGATGCACATTTTACTGGAAAGTGAGAGCTTGTTTCATCTGAAATGTGTATTCATCTTGTGAGACTAACGTGTGTATTAAGTTTCAGTAAGTGTAAGATATTTGTAGTTGTCATTTTGAGGTTTGTATTAAATCAGCATCACTTCTTTTACTGCTCCATCTTTGACACTGGGTAAGGCGTGAGTGTCAATTTTATCGTGGCCGTATTTTGCAATCCAGTATGCTCTGACAAGGTATTTGTTTTTGAAAAGGTGAACCTTGTATTCATTCATGGGGTATGAACTGAGTACAGGTGAGAGATGAGAAAAGACAAGAGAGCGAAACAAATGTATAAGAAGAGGTAGGAATACAAGAGGGGAAAACTGCGCTTCTAAACACCTACTACAAACAGCCAAACCTGACTTCCTCCCTTGAGAGTGGATCTGCAAGGCCGAGTCTGGACCGCAATTTCCTAGATCTATTTCTTGCCAACTCAGCCTGAGCAACGGTGTGAGTTCTGTCCCTAATAGATTGACAAAAGCATTATGAATTTTGTCTATGTTCGAGACACTGCCAGCTGCTGTTGAGATAGTGCGAAGTGATGCACATTGATGAAAGAAGCGTGTGCTTCGGTCCCCTTCATGAACCCAACGTCGATTGGTCCGCTGCCTCCGGTAAGTATCTTTACGTTGGTAAAGTTCATCCAGCTCTTTTTTGCATGCCTTGAATTCCATGAGTTCAGTGTTGGGCCAAAGAGTTACAGTGTTCCTTTCTCATTTATCTGAGTAAGGTATTCCTTACCAAGCTTGTAAGCTCCATCCGTTGTGAACCGGTACAAGAGCAGAGATAACAACCTTATTCATCATCCTACTTGATGTCCGAACTCTGAATTGTAGGCCTCCACAAATGAAGCTGGCACATGGCAGCGATTTGTGCGATCTAGGGAATTGGATCGAAGTGGTTGGACTTCAGATACTTTGTTCTATTAATTTATCCAAAATCTAGGCATGTGATAATTTATGGCCACAAAAATTTGGACTTTGTACACCAGACTTCTTTTACTGTTGTTGATGAGCTGATACTTATCTAATTCGATGAATATGTTTATTTCTTACTTCTCTCGTGAATGCTTCTGGTCCACCTTTTTGCTGCAAGGATGCATTGTAGCTTTGTTTTCTATCAGCCTGTACACTCTTTTCGTGTTTAGTAAAGTTGCTACTTGTTAACTCATTCACAAATATTCCTTTTCTCCCATGCCGAGCTGCCTGGGCTTCTTGGCGTATGCAATTATGTTGACTCACGATGGATAAGTTTTCATTGAGAAGACACATGTCGGACCAACTCAAGACTGCCTGCCTTTGTAATATCCTCTTTACAAGTTACCCCCTTCACTGAGGAAAACAGATTCCAAGCTCTGCTTCAGTGCTCTAGTCTTCTTTGGATGACAACAGTCACAATCAAATCCAACCCCCACTACAGTGCACTAATTAGTCATCATCAACCTGCAAGGCAAGTCAAACCTTGTGCCGAAATCTTGATCTGCGGCTTCCATCCCATTAACACACCATGCAAAAGCAAGTCTTAATTCTTTAATCATCCTCCTCTAATAGGAACCACAAAGTTTGCAGTGACATCCAGCATCATCGGCGACCTACGTACTTGTTTTGATTTCTTCTTGCCCGCCCAGCGCTCGATAAAATGCTTGGGTGCATCAGTGTATTTAAATATATGGCCCCGCATGTCCGGCTAAGCCAATTGTCGACTTCTGCTGGCAAAGGCAATTCTTTTCTCAAGCTCCCCAGTCGTCAACGATGATGGCCGTGATTTCCAGCGTGTAACCCACATTCCTCCCCATCTTCGAAGTGAGGCCGAAAGGCGAAAACCTAATCCAATACCTCTGAGCTATAAATGGGCTTGTGGTGAAGCATGGTGAACACATATCAGTGAAGAATTAAGTTGGATCTTAGTATTTTAAAGATATCGAGATGGAGCTGAGAAGAGGAGCAGTGACGGTCTTTGTACTGGTGATGTGTTTATGCTCCATGCCGGAAGCTCAGCTTCAAGTGGGGTTCTACGAGAGCACATGCCCGCAGGCGGAAGCAGTCGTCGCTGAGGAGCTCAGGAGAGGGCTCGCGAGTAACATCGGTCTGGCTGCTGGACTCGTGAGGATGCACTTCCATGACTGTTTTGTAAGGGTAAGCTCATTACAAGAGAAGATGACTTTAATCATGGAATGCTGTCATAGTTATATAAATTTAACCACATTGGATGTCATCGAATTATGATTGCTCGAGTTTCCTTTAAAGAGTAAATCTTATGGAATGACTTGTCTTCAAATGTGGTAACTTATTCAGGGTTGTGATGGCTCTGTTCTTATCGACTCCACTTCGACAAACAAAGCCGAGAAGGATTCACCCATCAACAATCCGAGCCTCCGTGGATTCGAAGTCATCGACAACGCGAAGACGCGATTGGAATCTGCTTGCAAAGGAATCGTCTCTTGTGCTGATGTTCTTGCTTTTGCAGCCCGGGACAGCGTTGCAATGGTAACACCTACCAACAACTATTTTTTTGTTACTTAATTACTACACAAACCGGCACTGCACGCCATGTAGAAATCACTCAAATGGCGCATCTACAAATCATCATCCATGCAAGTGAAACTTAAACAAATCATCATCATCATCCTTCTCTGTCGTGCAGACTGGTGGAATGCGATACCAGGTCCCGGGGGGAAGAAGAGATGGCAGGGTCTCGCTGGATTCCGAGGTGTTGACCAATCTACCGGGACCCACATTTGATGTCAGCCAACTCAATCAGAGCTTCGCCAACAAAGGCCTCAACATGGAAGAAATGGTCACTCTCTCGGGTGTGTACGAGTGTTACTCCAACAAACCTAATATAAATCACGCATAATCCTGATCATTGAATTATGCGTGCGTGCAGGTGCGCATAGCATCGGGCGCTCGCACTGCAGCTCCTTCAGCAGCAGGCTCTACAGCTTCAACGCCACGGCCAGCGAAGACCCGAGCTTGGACGCCAACTACGCCGCGCAGCTGAAGCAGCAGTGCCCGCAGAGCAGCAACAACAGCAGCCTCGTCGTCTTCATGGATCCCCGCAGCCCGTACTCCATGGACGCCAGCTACTATGGCAACCTCCTGCAGAACCTCGGCCTCTTCGCCTCCGACCAGGTCCTCGCCTCGGACTCTGCGACGGCGAGCCAGGTGATGCAGAACGTGGCCGGCGGCGGGATCGCCTGGAAGAGGAAGTTCGCGGCGGCCATGGCGAAGATGGGCCAGATCGGAGTGCTTACCGGAAGCGACGGCGAGATACGGACGAATTGTAGGGTTATCAACTGAGGAAATCGAAGAGTGTACTTTGATTTCCTCTATATGAATAGCTATATTGATGTAACATTTAAACTATGTGTACGCGCATTGCATCAAATAATTCTAATAATTAAGAAGAAGAAATTGACGTAAATCAAATTAGTATCAATTAATTCTGATGGCAATCATCTATGTGCGCGCTGGAATTGTAATTTGTGCGGAAGCTTCTTCCTTTCCGTTCATAATAGTTTATAGTTTGTCTCTGTGAGAAATACAGCAGTTATTATCCATGGGACAATTTCAGCTGTTCTAAAGATTCTTGATCCTTCAGAGGGCTCCATAAAATAATTCAGCTCCTTAAAGATGAGCTTCAAATGAAGATAGGCAATGGTGAAGAGATTAGCATTATCAGAGACCTTGGATTTCTTGCACCCCTCTTGACATGTGGCCTACCTTTATTAACATTGAAAAGATATATCTTTATGATAAACTTGCTGATCTATTTCTGGATAAAGATTGGAACTATCAATTGCTTTATGAGTTGTTTGGAAGAGAGCTTGTTCTCTTAATTAGCCAAATTCATGTCCCTATGTATAATGAAAAAGATAAATGGATTTGGGGATTAAATGACAAGGGTAAGCTTAGTTGTAAAATTACTTACAACTTCTTCAAAGAGAAGCAGGAAAAGATCAATGCCCCTGATGTTACCTGGACAAAGTTATGGAGCATGATACCATTCCTAAAATCAAAATTTTTGCTTGGAAACTTGCTTGGAGGAGACTGCCTACCTCATCTTATCTTGCCAAATTCAGCAATGTTCCATCTTGCAAGTGCTATGTTTGTAATGGAGGGGAAGATAGTGTGGATCATACATTTTTCAAATGCCATTTTTCTCTTCTGTTATGGGATATTGTTGAAAAATTTCTAGGCATCGATTTCAAATATAAAGGACTTTGGTCGACTGGGGGTTGGCTTAAAGAAGGTCTGTCTATTGATAAGAAAAGTGGTAACAAGATTACTAGGCTGATTACGGCATGCTTGTGGCAGCTATGGAAGAATAGGAATAACATCTGTTTTAACAATAAAAGAAGTGTGAATTCTCTCCTTTACAGAGCTTTAGCTGAAGTCTATAAAGACTTGCCTACAAACATGAATGAGTTCAATCCTGCATGTAAGGATGATATCAGTATGTTGTATGTTGCCAGTGATGAAGCAGTTCAAAATTGTCCTGAAACCGAGCATGGGTAGCTCCATGGTCCTAAAGATACATGTATCAATGCTTACTGTGATGCTGCTTGGCTTTGCTGATTCTAAAGATACTGGATTTGGGTTTTGTTTTAAAGATAAGGATAACAATGTTATCAGTGAGGAATTCAGTGGTAAGAAAGTAGTTTCACCTTTATTTGCTGAACTCTGGACTATCTGGTTGTGTGTATCCTGAGCTAAGTTTCTAAACTATAAGCATTTCAAAATATTTCCAGATTGCTTGAGAGCAATCAACATTCTAAATGATGTTTATAAAGCTCTCTGGTCCTTAAAAAGTATTGTTCTTGATATCTGGAGTTTGGCAAAAGTTGTAGATGTTGCTGGCTGGTTTCATATTGATAGATCTTTGAATATTGTAGCCCACTCTTTAGCTAAGATGGGTTTATTCCAGGCTAGAAATCATATTTTTTGTTCAAATGTAATAGATTCTTCCTCTCCTTCTGTTTTTGTAATTCTGAATTTGTGTAATCCTTTGGTTGAAGGAAATAAAAATTTGGCTCAAGCATCAAGCTCCGTTACTAGCCGAGAGGATTTGGAAAGCTCATTGTTCTTCAGTCCTTGCTCGGATGTAGCACCTTGATCTGGTCTTTTAATGAAAAAAAATAGTTTATAATTTGTGTTGTAATATTTTTAAAGGGTTCTTGAAATTATTTTTCTTCGAAGAAAGGTCTGGAAGAGCCTCTTAAGCATAACAAAATGCAAAGCCTTGGTTAGTATTTCAAAATAATTCATCCTCGTTCAATAATTCAAAAAATTGGTGTTTTAAAAATTGTCGATTTTGAAATGCTTTCAATCCGAAATATTTGCTCTTAAATCGACGCACTTGATTGTGTTGTTGATTGTGATGTTGAATTCCTTGAAAAAGATGGAGTTCCTCACTTGTCTTAGGTTTCGACATTATACCATAGAAATGATACGTCACGTTTATTCACTTAGGAAACACCAAATGGAATGGAAGGGTTGTTTGACTGCAATCAATAGGTTGCTGGATCAAAATGCCTGCAAACTAGCACGAGTGGCTCATGTTTGCATAACAAATGGGCATCTTCGACGATTAATTCGATAAGCAACCAATTATTTTGTTTTTAGGGTAAATTACATAAATCTCCCATGAGATTCAGTGAAATTACACTAATCTCTCATCTATTTGTAATTTTATCTTGGGACCCTATGAGTTTTGAAAAAGATTACACAGACAATTTGACCTTATAAGCTTTTGTCAATTTGATCCTTATATTTTTAAGAAGTGTTAATTTATCTCCTTTTTTTTATTTCATTTTAATTTGATTCATTTATATATTTTGTAACATGTTCATGACCTTTAAAATTGTATCATTTCCCAATCATACGCAACAACGGAACATATGAGGAAGGGCGAAGAACTTTGCAATAAGTAAATATTATGATTTTCATAATTTCTTAAATACATTTATAATTTTTATAATTTTACCAAAAGTGTATTTTTTTGGCAATTAGCTCTTATTTTTATACAAGAATACATGATAGTGTTCACCAGCTATCCATTCCATTTCAAATGTTTGACATCTTTATTTTTAAGACCCTTTTTCATCATTTCTGCGTCGGCATACCCAGAAATGGGCTTCCGATAGGAGGTGCCAGGGTCGACGAAAAAAACTTATATGGGCAGCCTGCCTATAGAAATTTGTATGAACTAGTGGATATGGACTTGGATTGAATGACTATGAATAGAAAAAGAATGAATATGAATTCAATTCCATTTATTTTTTTGGCCATATCCACTCGTTCATATGTTTTTTATGGGTAGCCTGTCCATAAAAGTTGCACTCAGGGTCGACTGAACAATCCCACGTATGAACACCAATATCAAAGCACATTGTTATGTTGTACCTACATGTGTCATGTTTTTATTTGCTATAATATTTCACTATGTTTTAACGAGAAAAGTTTATCGTCTTGAAGGCCGGTCGAGACCACCATCGTCTTTTGTAGCTCCGCAAGTGCACATGCACGTACGCCCAAATTTGGGCACGTCGACATACCGCAGAACTACACCTCCATGAAGGTGCTCTCATCTTGCTACTAAAGTCTATATATATCCATTGAATCGGGCTACAACGGTGACAACCAATGCTAGTCGACATTAATTAGCAACTCAGATTTTGGAGAGATTTGAAGAGAATGACAGCTTTTAGCAAAGAAGCGATGCATCTCGCCATTGTTGTGGGATTGTGCTTGAGCTTTACAAGGTTAGACGTTGCATTCCAAATCTTTGATCTCCCCCAACTCCTTCCTTTTTTCACCAAGAAAGGGTTGAGCCAAGATGAAATGATCGTTCTCTCATGTAATTAATTGATCGAACGCATTGTGAGTAATGTTGACTGTAAGTCTGAAGACATGACACATGATGATGACAAATGCACGCAGGAGCCCACACCATTGGTCGATCGCACTGCGACGCTTTTGCGAACCGGTTGTACAACTTCAACCCCAATGCAAGCACTGTTCTGAGCTTGGACGCGAGCTACGCGGCAAAGCTAAAGCAGCAATGCTCGTCAAGGAGCAACGACGTGGTGTGCATGGACCCGCAAACCCTGACCGCCTTCGACACCAGCTACTACAGGAACATCTTGGTTAATCGCGGCCTCCTCACCTCTAACCAAACTTTGTTGGCGCCCGCCGATAAGGTAAAAGAACTCGTAGGCAACCACTACAAGTTCCATGAGCAATTTGCCGCGACAATGGTGAAGATGGGTGAGATTAGCGTGCTCACCGAGAGCAACAACGAGATATGTGCCAATTGCAAGGTCATCAATTAATATATTAATATTGAGGACATGATATGAAGTGTGGAGAGGCGGAATTGTAACTTGAATTCTTGGATTTTTCTTACAATTTGTGTTGATTTTTTTCAGGCTTTTTTCTTCTTTCAGTTGATTAATACAAGAAATATATTGGAGATTTGATTTATTTCTTCTCCTATTGACCTGCTCCGCTTATCTGTCAAATTGAAATGTTTCCTCGTGATGCACATAACATTGAAAAAAGAAGGCTTAAAGAGCTATTTGATAGGGGGCGAGAAAAAAATACTAAATTTTTTCATAATTTGGTAAATATGAAGAGAAGAAGTATGGTAGAAGAGATTGTAGTGGAAGGGAAAGTTATTAAAGATAACAATGAAATGGCTGACAGTTTTGCCAACTGGTATGAAGAGTTATGGACTTTCTCTGAGGAAAGGAGGAATAAAGTTGACCTAAATAATCTTGATTGGGTCAGAATTAGTACAAAGGATTGTTCTACCCTTGAGAGAGAATTCAGAGGAGATCTGGTTGGCTATAAACTCTCTGGGATAGGGTAAAAGTCCAGGGCAGATGGATTTATTCTAGAATTCTACATCCAGAGTTGGGAGGAAATAAAGAAAACGGTGAAGGAAGAAATGGATAGAATTTCCAGCACTAGTCAAATACCTAAAGCATGGAAAGAAACAAGGCTGATTATGATACCTAAAGTTGAAAAACCAAATAAAATTATTGAATTTAGACCCATTGCATTCTGTAATGTAATTTACAAGATTTTTGCAAAGATGTTATTGAACAGATGCAGAGGGAGTCTATGTGAAATCATTGGCAAGGAACAAAATGCTTTTGTACCTGACAGGAATCTGCATGATAGTATTGTGATGCTGAATGAGATTGTGTTTACAGTTAACAAGTCAAGATCAAGGTGTCCGATATTGCTGGTAAAAATAGACTTAGAAAAAGCCTATGACATAGTGGACTGGAGAGTTGTGATGAAAATCATGGAAAAAATGAGTTTTCCTGTGAAGGTGAGAGGTTGGATAGAAGATTGTATGAAAAATATCAGTTATCATTGTAAAATAAATGGTATAAAATCAAGGAGTTTTGGAAGCAGGAAAGGGATAAGGCAATGAGACCCCTTGTCTCCTTACCTTTTATAATCCCTGAACAGCTCCTAACTGAATGATGAAGAAAGCAGTCAGAGAGAAAAGAATTGATTGTTTCAGGCTGGGAGAGATTGAGTTGAGTCATACTCTATATGTTGATGATACAGTATTTTTTGTAAAATGGAATAGAAAATCCTATGGGAACTTAATGAAACTTCTGAATGATTACTATAATAGATCTGAAGTCTTCTATCATGAGAAAGTGAGAACTGAAACAAAACATATGATTGAGTAAATTTTGAAGATAGAGGGAAAATACCCAATGAAACACCTGGGTACATTTATCTCTCCAAAAAGATTGAAGAAAAAATATCAAATGAAATTTGTACAGAAGGCAAAATCAAAAATGGACTCTTGGGCTGGGAATCAACTATCACAGGCAGGAAAGTGCATTATGTTAAATTCACTGGTTAGCTCAATTCCTATGCATACTTTGTTATCCTCTTCAGTTAACATGGAAGTGATAAATGAATTGGAGAAATTAGAGAGAAGGCAGGCTTTTACAAAATTGTTTGGTCTTTTCTATGAGGAAAATTCAATAAGTGCATAAAGTTGATGATGAAAACTCCTTGTTGGGAACTCATAACTATTACACCTCCTCTGCCTGCAAAAGTTATACTTCTTGTTGTTTGAAGCTCTAGATACTTGGAATTAATGAGGTGAACTAAAAAGAGCTCGACTAATGATACCAGTTGCCTCAATGTAGCGGTCCACGCAACGAGAGATGCAACTACTTTCACTTCCACTCAAGCTTGATCCAGGTTTTGTGATGCATTTAGTAAAGCACTTGCTCCTTACAGTCTAGCACAAATGCAGTGAAGCAAGCTAGTGGTGAGATGAATAGGGCAATAAGCAGAACCAGACTTTGTTAAGATAAATTCTTATGATAGAAGTAAAGATGTGAACCAAACACATTTCTGTGAAATGTGTATAATTAACCAATCAAACCGACAAACATCAATAACCATGTATAGTGCAGAAAAGATAATAAGATCTAGTCCTGTGTAGTGAAACCTTCTTTTTCAAAAAGTCTGAAAAGATCAAAGTTTGTTGTGTATCATACAAGAAAGTGAATGTAATTTGTGTATGTAGTAGGGGAAAGTAGAAAACTAGCTCTAGAACCAAGACCACTATCCCTGCAGATCAATGTTATAGGAAGAACACTGTTGACTACAACATGCTATAACATAGTAGCAGGGCTAAATTAAATTAAGATCTTAAAGTCATCTGTAGTTTTAACATTATATAAAGGCACAACTTAAACATTAACTAGTATTCCAGAAATGTGAAACTTTTATGGAAAAAAGACAAGTTCAAGTGTTATATGATGCCTTTCTAGTTTGTTTAGTAACAGAACAAGTGAATAGTAGGGAAAAAGAACTTTGAAAAGGATAACCTCGGAGTCCACCAGGAAGGCCTAGAGCTCCAAACTAGGGAACAATGAGTTTGATAAGTCTTTTTAAGATAGAGGTATTCTGATGTAGATTGTAGACTGGATTTGAAGATCAATTGTTTTACTTCTAACATTCTGTACTACATGACACACCAGGTATCTTACATTATCCACAAGCATCCAGAATTGCTAATGTTTCTTATAATGAGTCAAAATCTTGGTTCACATGAGTGACGAGTTTATTCATGTGTGAATGACTTTACACCCCTAGCAATTTAATTCATGTTAGGAAATTATGAAAAATTTCCTGTAGATAAAACACGAACCTGGGAGAAAGAAAACCAAATCCGAAAACAAGATTGCAAAAAATAAGAGACACACAAGTTAACGTGGTTCGGACTTGTGAGGTGCCGGTCCTACGTCCACGGGGAGAAGAGGAGACTTTTTTATTAATTCTAAAAAATCTACAATAAAAGTGACAATACAATTGAATCCCCTTCAAAATACAGCACACTGTCTCAAATAAAAGTTAATAAACTGAACCTAAAACCGTTTTGAAGTAGAGGCACTGTCTCTGCAATCTCTGTCTTGAAATTAAATTCCTCTGTTGTATGCCGAAACTTGAAAAGGGGCACTCTTGAAAAAGAGAGATAGCGACACTTTTAATTTTCTGGATGTCTAACTCTCTCGCAGTATTTCCTCTCTATTTTTTTGTGCTTCATTTCGGTGTATTGTTCTCAAGGAGACTGCGGATAAGAAAACGTCACTTGAAATTGAATCTCGAGGTTACTTGAAACCTTGAATTCAGCATTCTTTTATAGGTGAAAGGAGCCGACATATTCTACTAAAGTTTGAGACGAAATAAAATTTGAATTTGCAATGTTCGAATTAGAAATCGCGTTATTCCGCGATTTCTCCGTGAAGAAGCTGAGCGGATTGGTCGAAAGCACAAGTTTGACCGAATAAATATGGATTTTGACCGAAAAATATGCGGAAATCAAAATAAAGCAACTTCGATGCTTCACGTGATGAATGCTTTCATTCCTCCATTTTTGACCAATCAATGCATTGTATTAACACAGGCAAAACTTCAAATTGGAGGTTGCCTCAAATTGCTTGCAGCACAGGCTCCATGTGCACTGCACATGGAGCCATTGGGAGAAAGCAGGCTCGCCTCGCTCGCTTGGCGCCAGACTCGGCTCGCTTGCCAGACCCAAAGGTGCAGGCTCAGCCCGCCTGCAAGCCTGGTTTCAATTGAGCATGATTTGATAAAATTGATTCAAGCATATCTTGATCAAATCAACTCCGATTTGGGTCTGATCAGGCTCGTTGGATTTGGTTCGGGCCCAATTTAAGTCAACACCTAACAATTCTTCATTTGATGAAAATTAGAGCCCATGAAGTCCTTAGAAGCCCTCTCCCACAAGGCCCGTACGGGGCCTACGTCAAATCAGTGCTCAAGTGGGTCAAATCAGCTCTGTGCTTAGACTTAGGTAGGGTTGTTCACGGGTCGGGTCGGGTCGAGTCGGGTTTGGAGAAAAAATCGGCCCAACCCAATCAAGAAACAAACGGGTCGGGTCGGGCCGAGTCGGGTCGGGTCGGGTTTGAAGATAATTTTTTTTGAACCCGACTCGAACCGACCCGCCCAAAATCGGATTAAAAAAAAAACCTATAAATGAGACACGCAGACGCGTGTCTCACCACTCAATTACGCAGCCTGCGTGGCCGCGTCTTCCCGAGAGGAGGCCACGCCTCTTCTCGGGGAGAATAAGCGGCACGCGGCGCAGGCTACGTCTTCCCGAGAGGAGGCGGGAAATCCTATGAAAACGCGACCACGTGGGCCACATATCCTCAGGAACCGCGTCTTCCCGGGTTGATTTTTATTAAAAAATAAATTTAAAAATAAAATAATATAAATAATTCGAGTAATCGGGTCGGGTCTCGAATCATCGGGTTTTAAATATTGAAACCCGTACCCGACCCGATTATAATCGGGTTTTAAAAATTTAAACCTGACCCGGCCCGATTACCCGACCCGACCCAACCCTGCCGAATTGGTTCGGGTCGGGTCGGGTCGGTTTCTCGGGTTCATTGGGTCGGGTTTGACCCATGAACAACCCTAGACTTAGGAACCTACCTACGTAGTCCTCCAAGTCTCCTCTTTCATTGTGTATCTCTGAGAAGGACCTGCCCTGAAAGCAAAATTTTTACTCATAAAACATCCGATGTCTGATTTTGTTGTGTTTTACCCACGAAATCTGAACTGCTTCACGAAAGATGGATCAGTCCACCTTCTACAAATTGTTTGACGTCCTTAGAGCCTTCTATACTGTCGTGGCTCCATTGTGTACCTCCAAGACTCCTCCTAGAGGATGTCTTGTAGCCCCTAGTTTGTTGTATGCCAGAACCTGAAAAGGAACACTCCTTGAAAATGGTGATAATGACACTCTTAATTTTCTAAATCTCTAATTCTCTCACAGGATTTCTCTCTAATTTTACGTGCTTCGTTTTGGTGTATTGTCCTCAAGAAGACTGTCTGTAAGGAAACACCACTTGAAATCGGATTTCGGATTACTTGAAACATTGTATTTGGCCTCCTTTTATAGGTAAAAGGAATCGACATATTCCGCCAAAATTTGAGACGAAATAAAATTTGAATTGCAATGTTCGAAGTACAAATCACGTTGTTCTATGATTTGAGCCGACATGCCCTGGTGCAGCAAGCTCGGCTAGCCCACCAAATATTGTTGACTTAAATTGGGTTCAAACTAAATCCAACAAGCCGATCGGACCCAAATCGGAGTTGATTTGAACAAGATATGCTTGAACCAATTTTATCAAATCATGCTGAATTGAACCATGTTGAACTAGGCTTGCAAGCGGGCTGAGCCTGCTCCTTTAGGTCTGCTCGGTGCACTAGGGCCTGGCAAGCATGCTGAGCCATCTTGCACATGGAGCAATTGCTGCACGAAATTCGAGGCAACCTCCAATTTGAAGTTTTTGTCTATGCTAATCCAATGCATTGACGTGTCAAAATTGGATGAATCAAAGCATGCATCACGTACAGCACCAAAGCTGCTCCATTTTTAAATTTTCGCATATTCTTCGGTCAAAATCCCTATTTATTTGATCAAACATATGCTTTCGACCAATCCGCTTAGCTTCTTCACAGAGAAATCACGGAATAGGGTGATTGCTAATTCGAACATTGCATATTCAAATTTTATTTCGCCTCAAACTTCGGCAAAATATGTCGGTTCCTTTCACCTATAAAAGGAGGCTGAATACAAGGTTTAAATTAACCCCGAGATCCAATTTCAAGTGGTGTTTCCTTATTGGCAATCTCCTTGAGGACAATACACCAAAACAAAGCACAGAAAATAAGAGTGAAAATTCTAAGAGAGAATTAGAGATCCAGAAAATTAAGAGTGTTGCTATCACCCTTTTTGAAGTAGCACTCCTTCTTAGGTTCCGACATACAACAAACTAGGGGCTACACAACATCCTTTAGGAGGAGTCTTAGAGGTGCACAATGGAGCCACAACGGCATGGAAGGCTCTAAGGACGTTGAATATTTTGTACAAGGTGGACGGATCCATCTTTCATGAAGCAATCCAGATTACGAGGCAAAATACAACAAAATCAGACACCAAGTGTTCTATGGTATAAATTTTGCTTTCAGGGCAAACCCTTCTTAAAGATACACACTGAAGGAGGAGACTCAGAGGACTATGTGGGTTCCTAAGTCCAAGCACGAATCTGATTTGACCCATTGAACACTGATTTGACATAAGCCCCGTACGGGCCTTATGGGATAGGAGGACGACTTCTGAGAACTGCATCGGCTCTAATTTTCATCAAATGCAGAATTGTTACGTGTTGAGTTAAATTGGGTCCGAGCCGAACCCAACGAGTCCGACTGAATCCAAATCGAAGTTGATTTGATCAAGATATGCTTGAACCAATTTTATCAAATCATGATGAATTGAACCAAGCTGAAGTGGGCTTGCATAAGAGCTAAGTCTGCTCCTTTGGGTTTGGCGAGCTGGCCGAGCTCGTTGCACTAAGGCCTGGCAAGCAGGCCGAGCCTGTTTTCTCCCGATAGCACCATGTGCGATGCACAAGGAGCTAGCACTGCAGCAATTGCTGCATGCAATTCGAGGCAACCTTCAATTTAAAGTTTCAATTGTGCTAATCCAATGTATTTACCTGTCAAAATTGGAGGAATCAAAGCATGTATCACGTGTAGCACCAAAGCTGCTTCATTTTTTGATTTCCACGTATTCTTCGATCAAAATCCCTAATTATTCGGTCAAACTTGTGCTTTTGACCAATCCGCTCGACTTCTTCACGGAGAAATTGTGAAACAACGTGATTTCTAATTCGAACATTGTAGATTCAAATTTTATTTCGCCTCAAACTTTAGCAAAATATGTCGGCTCCTTTTACCTATAAAAAGAGGCTAAATACAAGGTTTCAAATAACCTCAAGATCTGATTTCAAGTAGTGTTTCCTTACCGACAGTCTCCTTGAGGACAATACACAGAAATGAAGCACATAAAATTAGAGAGGAAATACTGTGAGAAAATTAGAAATCCAAAAAATTAAGAGTGTCGCTATCACCTAGTTTGAAGGAGTGTCCCTTCTTAGGTTCCTACATATAGCATAAGAGTTTAGTTTCAAGACAGAGATTGCAGAGACAATGCATATACTCCACAACAGTTTCAGGTTTAATTTATTTGAGATAATGTGTTGTATTTTGAAGGAGATTCAGTTTTATTGTTTTATTGTCACTCTTATTGTAGTTCTTTTTTGTAATTAATAAAGAAGTCATATCTTCTCCCCGTGGACGTAGGACCGGCACCCTGCCAAGTCCGAACCACGTTAAACTAATGTGACTCTTATTTTTCACAATCTTATATTCGGATTCGATTTTCTGTTTCTCTCGTCGAGTTCAGGTTTTGTCGATCTTGCAAAAAAATTTCCATAATTTCCTAACAATTCAATAAATGATAATTGAGAATGCAAATGTCTCTCAACCTAACCAACCTTGAGGTTAAGGTGGAAGGGGAATTCATACAGAAACCAAGGCCAAGAAAAGAATACTAAATTGCAAATGCCCACATTACTACCTTCAGTATGTTATTGTTACAGCCATTTAAGTTTTATATTCGAGCAAGGTAATAACCACAAACAAAACATTGAACATTAGATTGATAATGAGAATAACCTAACAAAACTTTTAAGATTCTCAGCCCTAGTGCAGAAACCATCTATCATATTCATGAACATTTTTCCATAGTTATTAAAAGCTAACTAATCAAGATGCACAGAATTTGAATCCAATCTTATATAAAAATTGAAGTCTCTTGACTATCACGTGAGAAATGCAACTCCTACTCCAGAAAGTACTCCGGAAACCCAAATTCGATCTATATTATAGCCATCCTACATGCCATGTGATCAAATTTATAGCTGAAAATTTCATATTACTTATATTTTTTCTTCTGAAAAAGGTGGATCTTTTGTGTTTACGTCTGGATTCCATCAAGAAAAAACATATAGATTAAGGATTAACCATTTTAAGCAAAATCCTTGAATTGTATACCCTTCACAAGATAAAAAGCGCCCACACTCATGGTGCTGGGATTGCAAGCATACTCTCCAATGTGTTTCACAAAGAATGGAGAATATCCATTTAAATTAAACCTCATAACAAAAATTGAAGTCAAAAAATCTACTCTTTTAACAGATAAACATTCCTAAAGTTGCTAATCATTTATAACAAGTAGGACCAAGACGGAAGCACATAAGAATGCACAAAGCACGCAACGAACTGAGTCAGAGAGACAAACTCAAGAGCAGGAAAAGCATGAATCCATGAAGATCATGTAAGAATCGAGATTTGGGCATTGAGGTGTACCTCTAAGAACTCTTCGGCGTAGGCTTGGGCCAGCTGTTTCTTCAGCTGGTCCATGAGAACCTCCGCTGACGGGCCGGACGAGCCGCCGGACGGCGCAGGCGAGGAGAAGGCATCCATTCGCTACAAGAAAAGGGAGAGATATGGTTTCGATTCTGTCCTTATAACCTGCCCACTCCTTTGATTCGCAGGCAGTCGGGGAGAAAGAAACAGAGAATGGTGAATAAACCCTAGTTTGAAATCCATAGCCCTATATATAGACACGTTGGCACCTGCGCTGCACGTGATTACATCTAAATTTAGTGCTAAACTGCTAACGGTTATCACGGGTGGGGAAAGATCCGATTAAACTGACTTGACCCGAAAAGATTTAATTGAGTTGAATGTTTCATTTAGTTTGACTCAACTTAATTCATTACATTTTATTTAAAATGAAATTAAGTAAACTTTATCCCTTCTATAAAACTTATTCGACTATATAAAAATTCTCTTAGGGCATATTTGCTTCATAGAATAAGAAATGATATGATATAGGATGGATTAATATCCATTATTTATTTAGTGCATGAATTAGAAAAAAATGTGAATAGAAGATTATTTATATCCGAGGTACATCGGATTTAAAAAATTCATATTCAATACTCCATTTATTATTTAATCAAATTCTTTCCTATCCATCAAAGCAAACATACCACTATGACATGTTTATTTTATACGATAAATGAGATAGTATAAGAGATGAATTTATATTCATTCTTTGTTTAAGGGGCATTTGGTTGCCCGCAAGTGCAAATGCTGAAAAAAATATTTGCATGCAAAAGTAAACTCATGCGAATAGAATTTGCGGTCAATCGTTTGATTGTCCACAAGTAGAATTGCAATTTCTATTTATAAGCGTTTATTTAGCCACAAATGGAAGTGTACCTTGCAACTTGCATCTTCATATCTATGGCTTACAATTTTCGGCCCAGTCTGATTGTCCGACAAATGCCCGACATGATAAATAGTGCTCGGGCCGCCCGTTATCGTGCTGAGTCAGCCCGATAAGACCCGAACAACTATCGAGGCATGCTAGGCCAAGGTATGTAGACTTGACCAAATAGCTCGATAACCCGAGTCAAGAAAGGGGTAGCCTGTTTAGTTTTCGTTATTTTTGTTGAAAATTAAGATTATTTTTTTAACAAAGATAGAAAGTCACAATAAGTGATCATACTAGGGATCGAACCCTAGATCTTTAGACAACATACAGCATGTTGCCACCAACTGTGCTACTCACGCCACCAACAAGATTAATTAAGATTTAATTATTTTTCTTTTTCATTATTGTGCTAATGGGCTACGTCATGCCGACATGTTTAGTTTTCGTGTCGTGCTAGGCTCAGGATCCCATACCCGAATTTTTATCGGGTCAAGTCAGGATGTCATCGAATGAGCTAGCTACCCTAAGGATTGACTGCGCTTGAAATATCTCGACACGGTAGAGGAGCCCATATCTACCGCTTCATGTGGCGGCGATTGCTCGCATGGATGAAAGGTGCGATCCATAATCTGTCTCAAGCACAAATCAATCCACGAATCACCGAAGGAGCAAGCATGGGCCGCTAAGCGCTAGAAAAACTTAGGATCTAGCTGGAGATATGTCAGAAAAATAGTCTAAACCAATCCAACAATAATATAAATAGGAGATCAATGAAATTTAGAAGCAATAACAAGCAAATTGAGGCAAAAGAGTAAATCCATCTTTTTTACCCCAACGGCTACAACGGAATCGATTGGAGCCAAAATAATATTATTTTATACTATAAATCATCATTTAATTTAGTGTAATATTATTTTATATTATTTTATATCATTTAATTATTTATCAAAATAAATTAATAATTTTTAATTATTATATAATACTAAAAATAAAATAATTCTATAAAACAATCTTAGATCTAAAATCTGACACCACCATCGTGTTCAACACACAAAAATCTACAACTTTATTATATATCTTGTCTCCATCTGGTGATTCTAAGGCATTCAAATAAATTATTTTCTAATACTTCTTAAATTAGATCTATAAATTTGTTTAGTTGTAGACTATAAATATGGCCTGCGAGCTTTTTGGGCTGCAACTTATTTGCAACTTTTAATTAAATTCTATAACTTTTAAGTCCAGTAATTAACCTGATTACAGTTAACCAAACACCTAAATTAACTAAATGCTATAATGACAAATACTAGAAGCCTACTTACCAGCAACCAACATGCCCTTAAATTTTTGTTCACTTTTTTTATCTAATCCTAAAATTGGATCAAACTGGCCTTATATAGTCTGGGTTCCAATCACTACAAGAAATTCATGTTTTATAGATGGAAAAATTCTGACGCCGACCAACTAAAGGCAACGAAAGGTAAAAAAAAGTAAAAACTATAATGTACGTACATATTGACGCCTACAGTAGGCGCCGAAATTAGGGATGAGCATCGGTCGAGTCAGGCCAAAACCCGACCGACTCGAATAATTCGAACCCGAATAAGGAAGCTTCTACACCACTCAACTCTACCCGAATAAGATTTTGGGGTCCGACCCGATTAACCCAAATTTACTTTTAAAAAATAAAAAAAAACAAAATTTATAATTATAAAAGGCAAAATTTTTGAAAATAGTGAAAATAATATTAGAGACAGAGTTATATAACTCTATTAGGAGTTGAGCTCAATACCTCTTATTTTTTATTACAAACCTTCTAACCACTAAGCCAATAAAAACTTTTATAACTATAATATACATAGTATATATATGTAAGGTATATTTCGGGTCGGGTATATCTAGGGATGGCAATAATACCTATTTAGGCGGGTACCTACGGGCATTTACCCGTTTATGACGGGTATGGGGGATAATTTCCTACCAGCGAGGATTTCGCGAATAATTTTTCTTACCCGTTTATTATATGGGACAGGTACGGGTATATATTATAGTACCTGTACCCGTCGGTACTCGTTATCCGCAAGAATTGGTAAATTACAATATTACTTTATGCACATATATACTAAAAAAATTCTAACAGAATTTAATACTCATATACTTTATGTTTTGAAACATTATGATGATATTGTTATCTAAATGTTATGTGTTTATCAAAATAAAATTGTTATACTTGAAGAGTTGAAGTGTTATTAAAATATAGTAATTTATATTTTTTTTAAAATGTCATGGGTACCCGCCAATACCCGTGGGTATCCCCCGCCTCGCGGGGAATAAACGATTAGCGGATACTATTTTGCGGGGCAAGTAGCGGGTAGGCACCCCCCGTATATAAGGGAATGAAAGGAATAATGATTGTTTGCAAAAAAAAAAAACAATTCCATGAGTTACCAAAGAGGAATACATTAAGATAAAATGCTCATTTACTCTATAGTTCTACGTGAGACGGACTACTAAGGTAAATCTTTCCACACTCATATGGACACAATCAAATAGATGCCACTATATAGATCTTGTTGTGATACTTCGTGAAAGTGTTTTGCGGGAAAAAAAACTTAGACAATATAATAAAAATTGATGACAAGAAAATTTATGATCACACTAGAAACTAGTCCAAGCCAGCAATGCAATTTATGATCATACTAGAAACCTGATGGTAAGAACTGCCACATCTATATTAACGAAGGTCACTAATAAAAGCAATTCTCCATGTCATGTTCTTAGCTTAAGCCAAAATGAAAGCATGAGAAAATATTATTCCAGATCTTAGTTTTTACCTTAGATGAAGGGCAATAAAGTGATTGCTTTTAGCCTTCATTCTTTGGATCAATGTATCACCCATTACTTGTATTTCATCTGTAAATTTCAAAGCATGATAATTTACTCTGCATCTCAATTTCTGAAGATCAGTCTCCAGCTTGTTTGATAGCTATAATAAAACTTTGTGAACTAAACAACCTGCATTTTTTAGAAAACGGAATTTAGTGATTGTGGCTAGATCAATAACAAACGTTATGGTACAGACAGCAAAATGTTGTTAAGAATCTCATATGAATTTCTAATTGAAACAAGATTTGAACATATGAAAAGTCTTGAAATTTTAGCCTATATTCTAATTTCATCCGAATGATTTTACCAGACTTTTCAGGAAGTTCTCTGATAATATTTACATCCCTTGAGAGAGATGTAATGAACTAGTCAACATCAAAGATGTCGGTAAAATCACTGTAACATAAGGATCACGCGAGAACAAAATCAGTTTACACTTGAATTGTATATAGTTAATCACCAATCTATTAGTAGTTAATGATAAAAAAAGAAAAGATGCATCTTTTATTTTCAATAATGGATAGTTTTTGAAGCAAACCTAGCATCCTTCCAAAAAAAATTCTGATCTAGGACATGAACAACAAGTGTAGCATTCAAAATTCGAGCTACAACTACAACATCGATAATATGCAAAATAGTGATTGCAAAAGAGACTTATAAGCACGAGAGACCTTTTCACAAAAGACTTATAATCATTTGACATGATTATGGAATCAAGAAATCATTATAAGAGGATAAAAGGTGCAACTCAATGATCTAATGCTAAACCTAGGGAAGATGAAACAACATAGATCCTAATCACACTACAACAAGATTGGCCTATAGAGACACAAAATTAGAGACAAAATATATTTTTGTTTTTAAATATTCACATTTAGAGACTAATAGACACCAAATTTGCTCCTAATTAGCCTCTAAAGATCTACAGAAACTACAACAACAGAGTCACTTAATTAATTTGACTCTAAGCTATAGAAACACCAGCAACAGAGTCACTTAATTGATTTGACTCTAAAGTTATTTTTAAATGCTAATTAGGGACAAATTTTGTGTCTATTAGTCTCTAAATGTGAAGATTTAGAAATAAAAATCTAATTTGTCTCTAATTATATGCCTCTATAGGTCGGTTGTGTTGTAGTGTCACTACAATGGAGAATTAATAATATAATATATTAGTTAAAGTATCAGCTAATAGTTCAATAGATGCTACATAAGATGTTATGAAATTATAGGTTATTACTAATTTAAATGCAAGTAATACATGGCAATCAAGTCTAGTAGTAACATTTCGATGTTTTAATTGTATAACTAGGAGGAAGTTAAGAAAATTCAAAAGATTGTGGCTTGAAGAGTTTGACTGTGGTCTCATTGTTGAAGAGTTTTAAAGCCAACACTATGCAGAATGTTCTTTTAGTACAACCCTAACAAGAGAGGTTCAAATTGTGATCAAAGGCGGACCAGAACACTCAATAAGAATAAATGAATTAGTGAAAAAAAGTCAAGTACTAAAATTAGAGTTGGTTGGAATATGCAGTAGATTTTGATAGTATATGAAACTTCATCAATCTCAATTGGGTTCTAGAACAACTGCTCTATAGTAGCCAGATATAACCTCTTCATTACATTGTTTCTTTTAGAATAGAGGTATACGAGCACACTAGCAGCAAAGAACAACAGCTTAAGGGCATTTTAATTAAGTTCAATTCTAAATTAGCTGTTCTAATACAACCAAAGAATAAAATGAACACTTCCTCGGCAGAGATTTGAGAGATGCTGATGAGAAGGCATAAAAGTTTTCTGAAAATTCTAAGCAATTATTTCATTGTTTCAGTCAAATCACCTTTGCAACACATAGCTACAAGAGTAGATCATCTATAACTTAAAATAAAGAGAGTAAAATTGAAGTTGGAACAAAACAAGTATAGAAAGCATATCAAGAGTCAATAGTCGATGTACAAGAAGTAGAAAAAAAAAAGCAGTATCTAATGTAATAGCACGCTAAGCTACAAAAACCAGATCCTGTAATAATATGACTTACAACATAGCAAATAAATTCCCTAAAAAATAACTTAGGGTAGATTCTGAAAGAGCAGATTTCATGTTCTAGCTAAAAGAATACGGTAAAAATAATAATTACACAAGCCTTTGTTAATAAGGAACCTATTAGGTTCTTGATATCCTTGGAGCTTTAGCAACCGACAAAAAAACCTCCTTTGAGTACAATAGAATTAGAGTACAATAGACAAACCTCTTTTGCCAATCCAAAATATGCAAGTTTCACAAAATCATTTGCATGAACCGATAAATTTGCACATTTGATATCTCTTACAAAAAACAAAAAAAGGATACATATGAGATTGTCTTTTCCATTGACAAGAAAACAATAACAAAGGAAAACTAAAATTATGTGATACCGGCCTACCATGGGCAATACTAATAGAGGTTTTACTAGTAAAATTATATGTTTTACTAGTAGATGTTTTATTAGTAGGTCTTACTATTGGGCAATACTAGTATTTGCTTGCATTTATTATCCATATGTGAATGTTTCTTAATAACATGCATCAAAAGATATGGTAGAAGATACATTTTTACAACAGAAGTATATAGAAATTGAGATTCTCCTTTTAAAATCTCAATGTTACAACAGAAGTATATTTTCATAATTTCAATCATTAGAAAATGGCATAGTTCGAAATCCTTATACAAATTCAAGAAGCAATGAATCTTCCACAAAAGCCAAAATAATGCAACAAATCTCTCACACAAATTCAAAAAGCAACGTCATTAAATCTTCCACAAAAGCCAAATCTTCCACTAACAATTGAATCCCTCGTACAGATTCAAGAAGCAAAGAAAGAGATAAAAGCCAAAATCGTCATTAAATCTTCCACAAAAGCCAAAATCCCCAAGTTAAACCAAATTCCATAAAAACTAGACAAGTGCACAACAGATTCAAGAAGCATCCAAGGCGCGCGCGCACAGAGAGAGAGAGAGGAGGAGGAGGAGGAGGAGGAGGAGGAGGAGGAACCCTTAGAGACCGGCGGCGACGACCGACAGCGAGAGCGGCGTGTCAAGAATGGCAGCAGCTATCATCGAGAAGAGGCCCCACGCAGGAAGATGAAAAAGATAGGGGTTTCGTTGGGTGTTAAGAAGAAAAGGGGAGAGTTACTTTTGTTGGCTAAAAAATGAAATCAAAGAGAGATCGAAGAGAAAGATTATAGAGTTTACCTGGATGAACGGTGAGACGAGACACAACCTATTAGGTATTCTCCACGCGAAGGAACTCACACGCGAAAGACGAGACACAACCTATTAGCTAGGTTCGTGGCAAGGGGAGGTGTCGCCTGTCGGAGGTGAGCACCAGCAGATTAATTCATCGCGAGGGGAGGCGTCATCGTCGCAAGGGACGCAAGCACCGTCAGTTTATCGGGGGAGAGGATCGCACCATCGTGAGGGGGCGGGAGGCGAGCACTGTCGAGTTGTGGAGAAGGGAGGTGCCGCAGGGAAGGGTTTATCAGGGGAGAGGATTGCAGCGAAGGGCTTAGAGAGATGGGCACGTTATAGAGGAAATAAAAGGGCACGGGTTTTTTGTCGGCAGACGAAAAAAAAGAGAGAGACTTTCGATCGGTCGAAAAAGAAGCGGGAAAGAAAAAAATAAAGAGTGTATTTAACATAGCGTTCAAGTAGAACGCTATTGTTAAACACTATAAAAAATCCAAAATGTTACCGTGGTTATTCGAAGAACTAATGTAGTGGAGGGGTTCTGAGCATACTTGATAGTTTAGATAGATCTTGCACACATGAGCTGTAGTCGAGGGGGTTTTGTATAATTTACCCTAAAAATTAATTCAACCATCTTACTGCATGTAGTGGATACTCTAACAATTAACTAAAGGAAACAAACTAAAGTCAAGTGCGGAAAATATTCAACTTATTTTTTTAGTTTTGTTATAAGTCAATCCTGAGATTGAGTAAAGCACTCCTGAACACCAATGGAATAGGAGATACCCAAGAGTACCATGTGAAGTCTCTAGTGATCAACTGTTTGAAAATAGATGCAGTGGTGACTCGAGTTCAAGTATATATATATATATATCTTTGTTGTTACAGAAGCAAACCAAACTGTCCATTTTGCAGCAACAGGAGCTCAGGTCCAACGCTAAGCTAATAGTTGATCTTACGGTTGCCCACTTGAACTCAACTCAATGCTTGTATCAGACTAGTTTGATTGTTAATTGGCTAGTTGAATAAGCAGGTTTTTTTGGAATAAAACGTAAACAGAAAAATATTCACCCCAAAGGATTGTTAGTTTAGACAAAGTACTCACCAGTTAATTATTGTTATATCTTTTGTATTTTCCCTACCATTTCAGTAACCTCCTTCACCATAAAAAATGGGTCGGGGTTGTTTCTTTTTTTGAAAAGATGAATTCTTGTGAGTAAACACTACAGTATTTTCCCTATCAAGAGAGACAAGAACTACAAGAGAATAGTGAGAATGAGTAAACACAAGGAAAACTCATTGAGTAAACACTACAGTATTGTGAGTAATTAACATATAATGAAGAAGAATCATGTATTGCCATAATGGCCAGTTTTGTGCAGGATCCTCTTTGGTTCTACAGTTTTTATCATGCCAAATCTTTGATCTCCAAACCAAGGTATATCGTCTCATGTTGGGGTTGTTATTGTAAGAAATTAAAATAATGTGGTTTTTCAAATATAAATACTCTGATAGCATTATTCTTTGCAATCATGGATGAAAAATCTTGCTGAAATACAAAAATGCATGCATCTTCAATTTATATGCGCTATTTATGTGTATATTTCTTCTCTCTCCTTGTTTTATCTTTCTTTCTTAATTCGTTGCTTTTCATTGTGTGCTAGGGCTAATGTTCATACATATAGAAACTCCGTGAATTCAATTATCACAAGTAAATAAGAAGAATAATATAGTATGAAAATTCAGTGTAAATTCTATAATTTCTGTTTTGGGCTCCATTAATTTCTTATAATTAATTTCCAATATCTAATGACTAGTAATTACGAAAATATTTTATATTTTATTCCTCAAGGAAACAAATATTAGATGGTAGCCACAAGTTAAACAAAAAGAGAATATATATATATATATATATATATATATATATATATATATATATATATATATATATATATATATATATATATATATATATATACAGTATATATTATGTAACTTTAATTGTTTCCTTTTGAAAATTGTAACTAAAATTACTTCAGTGTATATACATTACCATACGAAGCAAACACAGATGAACAAGAGAAACAGTAATGTAACATGCAAGAATTGATTGAATGGATTCAGTAGACCTGACCTCAATAACCACGTAGTACTGGATTACTGGTGTTTATATAATTACCTGCATGCCTGTGCACCATTTAACTTCATGTCGATCAGCTCCTGTAGACTCTTTACTTCTTCAGCTGTCTATTTGATGAGGAAGACTAATCTGAAAACATCTGAAACAAATGCTATATACAACCCAGGTACAACAACAAGAAGACAGCCAAATAAATTCTGTGATTTCTACACATTGTTTTTGACCTGTAATTACAATTAAAACAGAATTAATTAGATGCACAAATCAGTAAACAAAATGTATAATACACATTGATTAATTCGTCCTTGCTCATCTCCTATAACTAAAGAAATTGGTCAGAAAAGAACTGAAAAATTAAATTTCTCAGTATCCATCCAAATTGTTCACATAAAGAAAATCCAATATATAATTCAACCACTTCCCTTCAGCTATATATCCCAATCTATATGTTCTTCCTTCTCATAAGCACAGATCCAGTGTCGATTGCAGCTTCTTGCTCACCGGCGCCTCTCCAGCCACACGCGACATCGGCTGGAGAAACGGGAGCGCAGTAGCCCTCGGTTGCAACAGCGCCAAGTTCGCAGATGGACTATTATTCCGGTCATGGCCGTGGTCTGCGGATTCGGGGAAATCAAGGTTCACGCCAAATAACCTAATTCTCTTTGCGTTTTCTTGTTCGCAAACGACGGGCACCTTCCGCGAAACCATCGGCACGCCGCCACCGCTTCCGCGTACCCGTTGCACCTCCGCCTGCGGTGGCCTCGCCCCCGGCAACCTGAAGTACAGAAGCTCCCCGCCGCCACCGTCAGAGCTCGCCGCACTGCACGTACGATCCCGCCAATTGTGCCCGAACGTCGCCAACTGGCTGCTCCACGGCCCGACGACCTGTCCCGGAGCGGTCAACCCCGGGAGTGGAATCCGTGGCGGGCCGCGGTTGCTGTCCTCAGGGCGCCGCTTCCAGTCGATGTACAGTCGGTGGCGCGCCCCGTGGCCGGCGCCGCGGCCGAAGGAGACTGTGTCCCCGGCGTCGAGGCCCTTCTCCTTGACGAAGCGGCTCCATCCCTTGGTCATGACGTAGCTCTGGCTGCTGTTCCAGTAGGAATAGCGGAAGCGCCATAGCTTGCCGGTGCGGTCCTCGAAGCTCAGCAACAGCCCCTTCCCGTTGGCCGACGTGTCGAACGGCAAGTACTTCTCGGCGTGCATCTTGGGGATCACCAACCGGTTAAGCTTGCCGACGTCGCTGGGAGTCACGACCTTGTCGAACATGTGCTCCTTCACCACAAAGGACTCATCGCTGAGGCCGCCGCAGCCAGACGAACCATCATGCCAGCTGAAGGACGTAATGGACAAGGATGAGGGCGAGGAAGAGGAAGGGAAGGCGGCATGGTCTCTGAAAACCTCGGACTGGTCTTCTTGCTCATGGAACCTATTTGTTCTTCCATGGGCGAATTCCATCTGATGAAATTAATTAAAGGAAACAGTAACCGGAACTTTTGGTTGCAAAAAGAAGAGAAGAAGTGAAGACTTGCAGTGGGAAATAGGACAAGAACAAAGGGGGATAGTAATGGTGCTATATAGATTAAGGAGAAGGGACCATGATTTGACTCATGTGGGCTTATTGTTATTATTGTCCTTGATTTCCATAATATTTACAATATTATATTATATATTTATATACAGGATTTTAGAAAGCTATATATATATATAATTTAATTAGAGTTATTTCATTTTAGCCACTTTTAATTATATATTTTTTCAAATAATTTCCAAATTTTAATAAACTAAATTTGACTCATAATTTAGTGGAGCATGTTAATTTAGCTCAATCATTAGATAATTTATCACATCATTACACTTAATTGAAGAGAAGAACACATATTTCATGATGAAAATTTGTATTATGGACATTGACAATCTATAGTAATGAGAAGTAGGAAATAAATGTTGATTTTAGAAAATGAGAAAAATACAAAAGTGGAACAATGGTTTTTGATGAGGATGTTCAATATTTGGAAAAGATAAACATTAAACCAAACATCAATAATAAAAGGGGAGAAAAAAATGTTTATTTTATCTTTCAATTAGATGCCAAAAAAGATATGTGCAAAATATGATATATGTTTGAACTAATAAAACTGAAACAATAGTTTAACAAATTCTAGAGCCAACTTGAAATATTTAAAATTAACTTTGCAAAATGATTTGAGAAAAAAATAAAGGTTAATTAGGTCAAATTGAAATTAATTAAGCCTAATATATAATTTATATGCCCACATCATTGTTTCTACATTAGTCATGGCATCCCAAGATGAGATATTTTAGTGAATGTGGAGGAAGGAGGCACCACTTGGTCTTGGTGAGAGTGTGGTTTGACTTCAAGGCTAGGCAAAGATGCTTAAAACCTTGGTCTGCCTTTTCTTTGCCCATAGAGTGAAGTGATAAATTATTGATATTGTGTAATTAGATTATGATTATGAAATGATAAATAGGGATGGTGGCCATTTAATTTATATATATAGCTAGATAAAATTATTTGAATTAATATAACCTTATTTTTTTAAATTATTTTAATATTTCATATATATCATGTGGATACGACAACCACTTACCATGAAATAGATATATATCAACTAGCTAGGCTCACATAATTAGAATTAATCCAATACTTAATGACGTCAAATATTTGTGTGCATAATCTAATAATTAACTACTGTGGAAGTTTAGAGAAGTGACAAAAATGTTGAACCCCTTCACCTGAATTCTGTACTCGTATTTAAGTTTTGTCGTTTCTATATGGTACATATGATAATTAATGTATTTAATATGGTGATTGCTTTAATAACCCATAGTAATTTCAACAAGAAATGAAAATAAATTTTGTTAAAATTTGTGTAATTAAATATAAAATAAAATTTTAAATTTCATTCTAGCAGAATAAATAAATTACTATAAACCTTCTTGGAGAACAAACAAAATACTATCAGAATTTCAAACGGAAGTTTGCAAATTATCTAATCATAGACAATTAAAAAAAAAGAAAATTAGACTAAAAAATCACAAGATTTGCAAAAATTTTATATTCTATTCAGGATTTTAAAATTTATTTATAAATGCATAATATTTACATTTGTTTATGTCATATACCAAATCATCAAGAGTCGTCTCAATTTAGCTGACGTGGAGATAAACGGCGCTTGTGTGGCTGACAGCTTCACACATGACCGATGACACCACCTTTTCCTCTCTCTCTTCTCTTCTTCTTCCCAGATGATCCCACTTTTTTTTCTCTCTTTTTTTCTTCGTCCCTTTTCCCCTCTCCTTCTCCTACACCTCCATCTCCGCTGTCACTGCCTCAACTCTGCCATCCCCAACAACGTCACTACGTGTTCCCTTCTCCTTCTCTCATCGTCACCGCCGGCCCTTCTCCTTAATTCCCCCACCGTCGCCAACACTGCTGGTGAGAATGATATCGGCCTCGTCACCGGCCTCCTCCGGTTCATTTCCTTGGCTGCTTCGTTCAGGAGCTTTCCCGGACCCTCATTCACTATTTTTGACCCCACCGACCTCGTCACCCTCTCCGGCGTGATTCACGTAGAGCTTTCCGTCCTTATTGCCGCCCTCAAGCATCTCAATCGACCCCTCAAGAGCTTTCCCATCCTCCGAGTTCAATTCCTCCCAGCTTCATACGGCTCCAATAAAGCAAAGCTTTCCCATCATCATCGCCGCCCTCAAGCATCTCAATCTCGACCCCACCGACCTCGTCACCCTCTCTGTGGAACCTCTACATGACCTGCCTCAACAGGAAAGTGAAACTCACTTTAGTTCTGTGGTTGTCACGTGAAGGCACTGTTTGATGTCACTTTCTTTGTTATTTCTATGGTTGATCTTAATGTGTTTGTTCCATTATCTGCATTCTTTTGAAGGCTCGAAATATCTGGTCGTCGTTGTCAACAGAGTTCTTCTCATTATGTGCTGGCACAAGGGGGAATTTGAGTGATCTTTTTCTGACGAAATTTCCTGTAGGGTTAATTTGTTGGGTGAAGGGGACAAGATGACTTGAAAAGGAAAGGCGACAAGTTGATTTGGTGTTGCGTTCTGCTTGCTGTCAATTTATTTGGAACAAGGGATGAAGTGGAAACTTGCTCAATGCATTACCTGAATTGGCAATTTAGGGAGGAGGGCTTGCTCCACTCAGCTTGCTTGCTTCCTTTTCTCACGCTTTCCTCCATCAACTTTGCGGTTCCTTGCGCTCCTTTTTTTATCTCAGCATCTCACTGCAGCCCTACGTACTGCATCTCCCTGCATCTCTCTCTCTCTCTCTCTCTCTCTCTCTCTCTCTCTCTCTCTCTCTCTCTCTCTCTCTCTCTCTCTCTTCTTTTAACTTGGCGATCCCAGCCTCATTTCTTCTCGCTCTTCCTCTCTTGGGTGAGCTGGGGTTGGTTTAGCGAGAGATGGCCATTGGCGGCGAGTTCGCGCGGGATGTGTTGGAGAAGCGTGCAAGATTGGGCTATCGAGAACAGTAGTTGTCGTCTTCCTCCATTAAATCAGTCAAAGATGACGACCACCGTATCAGGGAAGGAGGAGAAGCATCCAAAATGGTGACGGATGGAGGTGTTTGTGGAAATGACGGTGCAAGACCACAACCTCATATTCATATCCTCAGACGTACTCCAATGAAGATAAGGGTAGGTGACGGACTGCAGTGTAGTGCGTAGAGAGGCAAAGGTGGTGGCGACGGTGAGGGAAGGAGAAGGGAAGACGCAGTGACATTGTTGGGGATGACAAAGTTGAGGCAGCGATGGCGGAGATGGAGGTGTAGGAGAAGGAGAGGGGAAAAGGGACTAAGAAAAAAAGAGGAAAAAAAAGTGGGGTCATCTGGGAAGAAGAAGAGAAGAGAGAGAAAAAAGTGGGGTCATCAGCCACGCATGAAGTCGTCAACCATGCAAGCGCCGTTTACCTCCACGTTAGCTAAGTTGAGACGACGCTTGACGATTTGGTAGATGGTATAGATAGATGTAAGGGTTGTGCATTTACAGACGAATTTTGAAATCCTGTGTAGAACGTAAAATTTCTGCAAACCTTGTGAAAGTCTAATTTCCCTTTTAAAAATGATCATTTAATTAAAATTTGTTAATTGTTCTAGAGAATAATATAGTCCTTTAATGTAAATATAATATATAAATATATATATCATGAGTTGATAAATCTGTGATAATGAGAACTTTGAAGGCCGAAGAGGGGAAAGGTTCCATGTGAACGGCACTTGCACATGGGTTAGCCGATCCTAAGGGACGGGGGAAGCTCGTCAGAGAGCGCGTTCGTCGCGCGAGCTATGTATTAGCCCATATTTCATGATATGTTGGTAAAAATATATATAAGCATGTCGAAGAAATAGTCAAGTTGTGCGAAGAAACACATAAATGATAGATAAAAAAATACTAATGGAGCAACAGAGATGGTTGCCAAAGCAACGAGGTCCATCGATGGTGACAGAGATGTAGAGGAGTCGAATGACTAGGTTTTAACGAGGTTCTAGTTGATGGTGATAGGGTGATAGAGCACGAGTTAGGGAGGGAAGACATGGAATAGCATGGGCCGCCTTAAGTAATGAAAATTATTCATTATTGACCGTGTCTCAATAACTAGTAACCATTACAACATAGTCATTGTGTGACCGTCGTAATGTTATTGCCAATTATAACACCAATGATGGTGAGCTAGACATTGTTGCTTATGACGATGTTTTATTATCATCATACAAAGATTAGTTATCAAAGAAGACTATTTTGTTAAATAAATATTCATTAGTATCACAAATGATCAACAATTAAAAATGTTATCATCACACACAATGCTACCCATGAAACTTTTGCAAAGATACAAGAGATAACATCTTATGGTTGATTGAGACCCTCCAAAACTATCATTATAAATTGTGTCTATCCCCGTACTCATCTACAATGATTAATACTTTTGTAACAAGTCTATTACAATGTTATTGCAAATCAAATTTATATATTTGAAAAAGACAAAGTTATTAAAAAGTAAAAATTCATGTTTACAATTATATACATGGACTGTACTAGCTCTTTGGACCCAGTCGGACCAGATCCGGAAGCACCCTTACTCATGAACTAGACTCGATCAGATCGAATCAACCACAACTTAGCTCGAGGCTCCAGTCGGCTAAATAAGGATATCAACATCATACACTTATCACCAGGGATTCGATAGTAATGAGCCACAATCTAAGAGATAACAATCGACCCATTCAAGGTATATTCTCACGAGATTTCAGGAGACATCCTCGTTGAACACTCAGACCTGCCTTATAAAACAGACACGACGCACAAATAAGATTTACTTTCTGTTCCAATTCCATACAACTCATCTTGAATTCCCTCCCACTTGAGCATCAAAGTATCTTTGCAGGTCACCACTGGAGTCGCACTGGACTAGGAGACATGGAGGCTTACAGCACCCCGACTTCAGGCGAGAACAATATACAATACATACACTTTTAAAAATAATTTCTTACGCATTTTAACACTTTCTTTACTGTTTGCATAAACATCAAAAGATAATTTATATATATATTAAGACATTCAAATATATACAAGGGTAGCCATACATGAGAGCCATGATGACATCAAGTTGAAAATTTGGAGTCGCAGAAAGATACTTTAATATAAATTTAGACACTTTAAAAAATATCTAAATGAGTGTAAAAAGAAAAGATCAAATAAATAATGATGTTGTCACTATTATTGACGTTGGAATCTGAATACTTATGTTATTATTGGTGCCAAAATCTAGTTACCGGCACTTGTATCATAAGTTTTTTTCTAAAAAAAGAATCATTGCAGGACTAATTAAATGTCTGTCGTTTAAAAAAATGTCATATATATATATAATCAACGCGGGACTAATTAAACGTTCGTCGTTTAAAAAAATGTCATATATATAAAATATTTAGAAACATTGATGGAATAAATAAACTAACATATTGTTTAAATAGAAGTTGATCAATGACTATATATATAGAAACATTGATCGAATAAATAAACTAACATATTATTTAAATAGAAGTTGATCAATCTAGACTAAATTAGGAAACCAACGCCAATTACTATTAAATTTTGTAAATAGGTGTTGATTTCAAACCGACAATAAAAGTAAATTTTATTATTGTGCCTCTCCTCCCTTAACGGTCCATGGAGGTTTGATACACTATACTCTCTATTATCCTAGCACTACTAGAATTACGACATTCACCAACGATCGCGTCCGTTTGTAAGCTGTTGGTGAAGACCATCATCAACGGCGAGCGACAACCCGACCCGTTGCAACAAAGTCGTGAAAAATAACAGAGTTGCTAATAACTTAGCAATAGTGGCACCCAGTCGTTGCTGTTAATATATCAAAAACGACCCAGTGTGTCGTGGCTGATAACGGCTCAGCAACGGCCCAAATATTGTTGCTGATATAGTTATCAGCGACAACCCACGACCGAGGTAAAGCTGTTGCTGAAGGGATGTTGCTAAGTCGTTGCTGATGACCTACAACAACGGCTTTAAGGTTGCGGCCCAAGAATTATGATAAACTTTTAGCGATGGCTTTCAAATGGACGGCCGTGGGTAAGCCATCGCTGATGTTGTTAACCTATAACTAAAAAAATTAAAAATTAGAAATTTTATTGATATATTTATTTAACCATGATACATAACTCATACACCCATACACACATTCATTCACATACACATACATTCAAAACACCACAGATGCACCCCAGATATACACTACTAAAAATTAAGTTTTTTGTGATGGCGATTCTGCGACGGTTCTGCGACCGCTAGTGATAGGGGGTCGCACCGAGTCCGACGCTGCGACCATAAGTTATGCCGTCGCAGAAGTGATAACCCGGTGACAGTTTGTCGACCACTTGCGAACGCCCTTTTGCGACCGCGTATGCCGTCGCAAAATGTTATTAAAATTCCCCACCCCTTATTTCTCTTCCCCTGCTCGCCCGATCACTTGATCTCAATCTCTGTCGCCGCACGTCGCCCGCTGCTTGTCGCCCGCCGCCCGCTGCTCGTCGCCCGCCGCCCGCTGCTCGTCGCCTGCCGCTCGCTGCTCGTCGCCTGCCGCCCGCTGCTCGTCGCCTGTCGCATGCTGCTCGTCGCCTGCCGCATGCTGCTCGTCGCCTGCCGCCCGCTACTCATCGCCTGCTGCTCGCTGCTCGTCGTCCATCGCCCACTGCGTGTGTACCATCGCACATCCACCACCCGCTGCGCGTCGCCCACCGCACGTCCACCCGTCGTCTGTCGAACGTGTTCTCTCTATGCTACCGGTACTCTCTCTCTCTGGCCGTCGAAACCCTAGCCGCCGCCTGCTAGGGTTTCAATAGATGGGCCTTTTCTCAATCTTATCTCAATCTCAATCTTTGCGAACGCGTTCTCTCCGTCGAACGCATTTTCTTCGTAGTTTCAATGGTGAAGTTCTCCCTATCGAATGTGTTTTCTTCATAGTTTTCGTATCGAATCTTATCTCAATCTTTCCTACAACAATTTCAATGGTGAAGTTCCAATAGATGGGCCTTTTAAGAATGTTAGCTTTTTCTTGATTGTCGGAAATAGAAATCGATCTTTGCGGAGGTGTTCCCAAACTTAGCTTGCCGTCATGCTCTTCGAGTTTGGATGAAGAGGGAAGTTCCAATAAGGCATCATAATCTCGTCAAGATATTGACATCCTGCTCGAGTTTGGATGAAGAGGGAAGTTTCAGAACAATTTCAATGGTGAAGTTCCAATAAGGCATCATAATCTCGTCAAGATATTGACATCTTGCTCAAGCATTGACTTCCAAGGGAATGATTTCAAAACTCTAGTATTTGAATTCTTGTGAAATGGAAGCCTGGACCAGTGGCTTCATCCTAAGGCAAATGAAGAGGGAACGTTACAGATCTTAAACTCCAGGTTTGTTCCTCATTTGATCTTTGATTTAAGAATAATTTATATGTGGTTTTATGCAGTGTCCTTTACTACAATGTTCTGAACTCATAGAGAATAGAATAATATATCTTCATAGAACTAAAACACATGTTAAAATTAATTACTTATAATGTTTCAAAGTCTATTATCAGAAGCTTTGGTTTATATATGCAATTGCATCGATGTGTGTTTGTACGTGTCTTTTGCATGCATTTTCATTAAATATTATAAACATGAATTTACAATTTTCTATTTTTTTTAAAATATATATACTTTTGCGACGGTATTGCGACTGCCGGTTGCCGTCGCAGAAGGTTTATGAGCTGGTCGCACAGCACAAGGGTGGCAGTTGCTGTGCGACGGCGCAGGCCGTCATAATTATTTTTTTATTACGACCGCCTCGGCTGCGGTCACACAGTATCTGCGACCATAGCTTCTGCGACGGACGCGTGCGACAACTTATCGTCGTCACTAAAGATCTTCTGCGATGGCTCTGTGATCGCTGTAGTCATCGCAGAAGAGCTGCTTTCTAGTAGTGATACATCAAAATAATTAAATTTATAATAATAATCATCAACAATCATATAAAAAACTATACGAATCAAAACTATACACGAATCAAAATTATCGTATCAACGCGATACGATCAAAACTATCGTAAGTGAAGTATATGTAAAGTCAACAATATCAAAACACAAGTCAAGTCATGCATAAACAATATCCAAGTCATAAACAAGTCAAGTCAACAGTATCAAATAAAGTCCCACTGCGATGGAGGATGGTCGGGATCATGCGACGGGGTCTATAATGCCTGAGTGTAGATTAGCATGGACTAGGTCGAGGACGATGGATTTGATGTCGCAGTAGGATGCTTTCGTCGGACTGAGCTATGATATGTCTCAACATGACATGCATCTTCTCCACCATCTGACTCTAACATGCAACATACTCCTCCAATGTTGCTATCCGATTTTGATCCTAAGACCGGGATGTTTTTTTGTATTTTTGTTTCATAATTTTCCTAATTATAAACTTAAATTATAAATAAATATTTCATAATTGAAATAAATATACTTATCATGATGATTACAGCGCGGGTGTCGATGTACTCCCCCCCAATGTCCTCGACGGTGTGTCCGCTCGAACACCTTTACTGGAGTGGGTCGCTGGACAGTCTCGTCAACCATCACCGTTGTCTATATTTACGAAACAAATACTTAATTAGTGCACCGAGAAATAAATACAATATATAATTAAAATTAAGGTATAATGTTTACCATATGACTCTCGTGCACTACAAATGATACAGACCCGCTAGTGTGGCACGCTCCCCCGACATGCGATTTCCAGTCGTAGTTCGAGATACCTCCTGCCACTGGTCCGATGACCATTGCTCCACGAGTCGATCCCAAACATCCGGAGTAATCCACTCGGGGTCGTATCCTCGAGTCTCCGCAATATTTTTGGTCCGAGCTCGGGCCATCACTTGAGACCAGGCCTGGTTAAGATGGCTGTTGTACCGCTGCCAAGAAATCGCCTCCCACGCAGAATAAATAAAGGACCTCTGGTCCTCTGGTCATGTGTAGCAAGCCTGCAAAATAAAATAATAATGTTAGTACCAATATTTATAATCATCATGTATATAAAAAATTTAAATGCGTACCTTAAACTCGCGTCAGAGCATGTCGACGTACTCACGGGGCACATGGACCACGTGAGTTATGCCCCGTGCATGTACTGTCTGATCGTCCCCAATATAGTACTGGTGACATTCTCCTGCTTGAACCTGCACAACAAAAATAAAGTACAATATTATATTATGATATAATGAAGTATATATAATTAATAATTAATAATACATGACCGCTGTCCTCGCACACTAATAATTCTCTGGGACTTCGTGGCTGGCGTAGGCTGAATCCTGTTCGGCCTACGTGGCTGCTTGCGTCTGGACGAACTAGTCTCGGCTGCAGGAGGATCAACAACAGGAGCAAGTGCGACAGAATATGGAGTCTCGTCGATCGGAGATTGAAAGTCCGACTGACGTCCGGCGATAACCTCGACCCACCATAGTTGTCGAATAAGCATATAATTAGATTATATATATAGTAGAGATAAATTTAATAGAGATATACTTTACAATTGTTCATTCTCGATATTATCAATAGTCTTCGAATTCTTCTTCTTCATCATCTTTTTCAAATTCTACTCTTCCATCTTCACCTTCCTCAACAGATTAAAACCCTAATTAATCTTTTAATTAACATATTAACAAAATAATACTAATTAACAAATTAAAACCCTAATTAATTAACATATTAATCAATTAACAAATAAAATAATTAAAAAATGATGGCCGGCGGGGCCGAAACCTAGGCTTTTGGCCATAGCCGGTTAGAGAGGGGAGGAAGAGCCTTACCTGAAGGGGAGCTCGTCGGCAGCGTGGAGATCGGCGGCAATGGAGATCCAAAGATGGCGAGGCGCGCAAAGATGACGATTAACCCGACTATAATCACCCGGCGAGGCAGAGAACCGCGGTGAGAATCGACAAGACGAAGGAGACAACGAGAACTAGTGGCGAATGACGACAGCAGCAGCATCAGCAGCGGAGGAGAAGAAAGAAGGAAGAAAAGGGGCGAGCGCGAACACAGATAAAAGCATCCTTCACCAATGGCTAAGTCATCCGTTGCTGAGCCATTGCAAATAAAAATAACATCACCAACGATCGACACAACCCTCGTGAAGCCGTTGGTGATAAATATTTTATTTTTGCGCCATCGACCCACGAGTGATGTATTTAGAAATTGTACGCAAGTCGTTGCTAATGTATTATTAAGTCATCAATGGCCCACGTGGCGCTCGCGAAGCCATTCCTGATAAGTTATGTAATTTGTGCGCTGTGTACACACCATCAACTTATAAGCAACGACTGCATTGATCGTAAGTAAGTCGTGGGTCATTTCGACGGCTCAAGCAACCATGGGTGATGGGCATCGGTGATTCTAACATTTCTAGTAGTGTAAATAACTACCAATTTGATAGAATAATAATCATCTTAATGTCTCTAAGGTTGCCTTTGATATATTACTTGATAATGTTATAATGGTAATCCACGTTACCACAAGATAGATTGTCACTTTTAATTTATCGATAATATTACACTATCCCGTTTGGCATGTTTGGTCAAAATAGACGACAATCTAATTTTGTATATGTTGACATCACGAAAATTTAACAAAAAAACATTGTCAAAATTTTGGTGATGCTTTGCATGGAGAATAATGTATTGAAGAGATGGGCAACATTAGAATTTAGGATAATCATTGGGTGGTAATATATCCATATACTCACCTCTCATGTGGGCTATCTACATTACTACTTTGGTAGTAATTAAATTGGATTGTCGGGATAATTTGAATTACCGGTGAAGTGTCCCAACCAAACATGGCAATGTATGTGCCATCACTATTAGAATTGTCATTTTCACCCACGACTATCATCAACGGCCGACGAAGCTATCGGTAAGAGCCACGACTTTCTTATGATCACTCAGGCCGTGACAGATGTAACAACATCTGCAACGACTCTTCTACGGCCTCTAGGGCCCGTCACTCATGAGCCGATGGCGCATACAACGTAAAAATTTAAAACTAATCAGCGACGACATAGAGATGGTTGTCTCTGATTTATTAACGTAGTAGCAACGACTCTCTTACAACCATTAGCACCATTGCTTATGACTTGATAGCGCGCACGCGGGGCACGAAAATGAAAAAACTAATCAGCGATGGCTTAGAGAGAGCCGCGTCGTCCGTTGGTGATCTAATAATTCATTAGTGACGACCATCAGTGAAGAGTCATTTATTTGCGTTCGCGCTCATGCCCCTTCTTTCTTCCTTATTCCTCTCTGTTGTGTTGCTTCTTCTCCGCACGCTAGCTACTGCCGCTGCTTCTCTGTCGGTTCTCCAGCGCTTCTTCGCCTCTAGCTAACAACTCTGCTTTCTCCTCTTCTCTGCCTTTCTTCTCGGCGGTCCTTCTCCGCCTTTCCTCTCGGCGGTCCTTCTTCGCCATTTGAATCAGGGGCCAAAACCCTAGCTAGGTTTTGGCTCCAACTCCGGCGCCGACGTACATTGGACTCCGACATCGGAGTTGGGCCAAAACCCAAGTTAGGGTTTTGGACCCAATTAAAAAGTAGGTTAGGGTTTTTTTTAAATAATTTTATTAGGTTTTAAATTTAGTAGATTTTAATGTTTTAATTGTAGATGAGTAGATTTGTTTTTAATCTTGTTATAATTGGTAGATTAATGTTTAATAATTAGGTTTTTAATCTTGTTTTTATAATTGGTACATTAGTTTTCAGTCTTATTTTAATAGTTAGGTTTTAATCTCGTTTAATGAGTAGATTAGTGTTTAATTAGTAGCTATCACGTTTTAGTTAATGTTTTAATTAATTTAATTTTAATAAAATTATTTAATTTTAGTTAATTAAATTGTATTTGTTCCACGATGTACTAATGCATTTGTTTCATAAATGTAGACAACGATCGAGGATGACGACACTGTCCAGCGACCCTTGTCGATGGAGTTGATCGAGTGGACTCACCGTCAGGAACATAGGGCGGGTGAGTACGTCGACAGCTAGACTGTAGTCATCGTGGTAAGTATATTTATTTTAATTATGCAATCTTTATTTATAATTTAAGTTCGCAATTAGAAAAATTATGAAACAAAATACAAATTCGTGTAGGAGACCTACACGAGGATTGTGACCCGTCGTGGAGACATCCCCGATGATTTTGATGCTCGAGTGTTGGTCAATATCGCCAGTGGCTGGGACCATGGCCGCGTTTATGGCTTCGGAGACAATGACGCGAGCCGTGCTAGGGCCACTTGGGGCACCGGCCCAAGCCCTTCGCTTGCTAGTGAGAGGCCCTCCACTTTCCGATCTCAGGATCAGAGCCAAATAGCGGCATTAGAGGAGCAGGTCGCACGTTAGAGTCAATTGATGGAGGAGATGCATGTGATGTTAAAGCATATAACAGCTCAGTTCAGCATTGGCATACTTGTGACATCAGATCCATCGTCCACGACCCAGTCCACGCCATTCCACACCCAAGCACTTCAAACTCTGCCGCACGATCCCGACCAGCCTCCATTAAAGTCGTGAGAGTTTATAATATTTGACTTGTGTTATGAATTGACTTATGTTACGATATACTTGTGTTACGATATATTTTTGTTTTGATATTTATGTTGATACGATAGTTTTGATTCATATCGTGTTGATACGATAGTTTTTATACGATTGTGTTATAATTGTTTGATACTTATAATTATATATATAATAGTTTTGATGCTTATCTGTGATGTGTATATGTGTATATGTGTATATGTGATGTATGGTGTTGTGATAGGTGTGTGTGAGTTAATTATGTACCAGAAAAATTGTAAATGTATTAATGAACATTTTTAATTTTTAATTTTTTTTAGGTTCAGATAATAGCATCGACGATGACTTACCAACATCCATCCGTCCATAGGTCATCGCTGAAAGCGTATCGTAATGTTTGGGCCGCATCGTTAACGCCGTAAATGATGACCTATAACGACGACTCCGCGACAGGTCTTCAGCAACAACCTTTCGTCGACCTAGTCGATCGGTTGTCGCTGATAACTATATTAGCAATAGCCGAGATGATCGTCGCTGATATATAAACACCAACGACCTCTTCGGCTTGTCGCTAAACTATCAATGACGTCATTAGTTGCAATGGTGTGTTGCAGTGGATCCTGCCGTCGGTGAAGGTCGTCACCGACGACTTACCAACGGGTTTAGCCGTCAGTGAAACCTATATATTTAGTAGTGCATGAGAATTTAAAAATCACATTACTGATAATATAGATAAATTACTGGATATCAAACTCTCTCTAATATCCATTACATAGTTGCAATGTTGCATGAACCGTGAATGTTCTTAATTGTGTCTTTCAAAAGGTTGAATTGTTAGTATATTTTAAGTTCCTTTATTAATATTTTTGCCTATGCAATATTTATCCAAAATGTTAATATATTCATGGTAAGTATATTTAAAATTTACAATCAATATACCTAAAAAATTAAAGGCTTAACTATGTTTTTGATCCCTAAAATATTATTTTTTTCCATTTGGTCCATCATTTTAAAAAAAGCAATTATTTAGTCCCTCAAAAAATATTTTCATTTTCGTTTGGTCTCTTTGTTAATTTTTTGTTAACTTTTATTGTTAAGTGTCAACATGGTAATGATGACATGGATTAAAAAGAGTCGGACCAAATAGAAAAAATGAGATATTTTAGGAGACTAGATGAAAAAAATATATATTTTAATAACCTAAAACATACCAATATATATTTTAATAACCTAAAATATAATAATATATAAAACATTTTATCCATCTAATAGTCTTTTAAAATATCTAATTTTTTTCATTTGGTCTCTCTTTAATCTATGTCGGGATTGTTATGTTAGCACTTAACAACAAAAGTAATCAAACAGAAATAAAAATAATTTTTGAGAGATTAAATAATAAAAAATTTAAAAAAGAATCAAACGAAAAAAAATATAATATTTTAGGAGACCAAAATTATAATTATGTTAAAACTAAAGTTAACAATAGATGTGTCAATCTTCAAATGTTGTGTGATGATGTACATGTTAACTTTTTTTTTTTTTATAATAAAAATAAAAAATTACTATAGACCGATGATCATACTAGGTTCAAATCTTAAATCTTTAAATAACATTCATATATTATCATCAATTGAGGTGTCCATAATTGGCGTACACGTTAACTTGCAAGAGTAAAAATCAAGCCAAACATTTACTATGTTATTTGTAGCATCGGATAGACCTAGCTCCTCATCGGAGACAGCTAGGCCTGGAGGTCATATGGAGATTTCCTTAATGATATATAATTAATAATAATTTAGTAATTTGTCGAAGAAAAACCATGATTGGTTGATGCTCCCTTACTACCTATCAACAACTGCTAGTTGATGCTGATGGTGAGCAGACCTCAAGCACGGACCCTGTCTTGGTTTGTGGTCCTCATATATATTCTTCGATCGGGAACTTTTTCCAGAGAACAGCTTTATTTGCCTTGATCCAAAATATATGTTCTAAGTCAAAGAATTAATAAACCTGATAACCTTGGTCTATGTGCTAGCATGCATGCACACCACATTAATTTGATAAGATTTAGGGCATTCAATTGGCTTCAACTCTCTTATATCCAATATTATTCAAAGAGGAGGACGCCACTGGAACCTGGAGCTCAAAATGAGCCACATCACTGCCTTAATTCGTCTGCTAAATTTAAATCTTCACCTACCATATCATGGATTGTCTGTCCTCCATGTGGATTATTATATTACTCAGTTGAGATTAGCTCCATGCTGTAATTGGTATAATATAATTAAAAAAATAGCTACCTATATATACAGGACATATGTGTCCATGCACCTAAAATTAAAGCCAAGATTCCTTTCATTTTAATTGGTTACAACTTACAAGTGAGAAGTGGTCAGTATTCCAAGATTACTTTCGTGGGAGATGATTTAATCTTATATGAGCACTTGATTCAAAATAAAAAAAATAAAAGTGATATTTTTTGAATTGGACCACCAACTCATACATCTAAGTGTATCGATAAATTCTTCGTTTAGTTATGGGACTTTTGGTTGTCCGTAAGTGCAAATGCTGTAAAAATCATTTGCATGCAAAAGTAGATGTTCACAAATTGAATTTGCAGTCTACTATTTTATTGCCCATAAGTAGAGTTCCATTTTCTATTTGCAATAGTTTGGTTGGCCGCAAATGAAAGTTGCAATTATACTTTGCAACTTGCATCTTATTATCTAGGTTTGACAATTTTGGCTCGCCTCGATAGTCCGACACGATAAAATCGTGCTCGGGCTGCCCGTTATTGTGCAAGGCCTGGAGATCTAGGTCTATCCCGACCTGATAGCCTGATAACCAGAGTCAAGAAATGGGTGGTCGGTTTAGTTTTTTGTAATAGTGCTAACGGGTCGGGTCGTGATGACCCATTTAGTTTTCGTGTTGTGTCCAGCTCAGGTTCTCAAGCCTAAACTTTTGTCGGGCTGGGGCAGGATGCATGTCAACGGATGAGTCGTACCAAGAATTGACGGTGACCGAAATACTCGACGCGATAGAGGAGCCTAGATTTGCCGCTTCAAGTGGTGGCAGTCACTCGCATGGATATTTGAAAGATGCAATCCTGAATCCATCTTGAGCACAAATCAATACAGGAATCACCGGAGGAGCAAGCAAGGGCCGATGAGCGCTGGAAAAACTTATGATCTAGCCGAAAAAATCACCCAAATCGATCCAACAATAACAAACAAATAGAGACAAAAAGGTAAATGTGTCATTTTACCCCAACAACAATTCATCGGCTACAACAGAATCGATTCGACTCAGAGTAATATTATTTTATACTCTAGATCACCATTTAGTTTAGTACAATATTATTTTATATTATTTAATTATTTATCAAAATAAATTAATAATGTTTAATTATTATATAATACTAAAAAATATAAAAATTCTGCCAAGCGATAACAGATCTAAAATCTGACATTACCATTGTGTTTAACACGCAGAAACCTCACTACTAGAAATTGGGCTATCTGCAACGGCACCGCCACGGTTGCAAATACGACGGTTCTACGACTGCGAGCACGGGGGGAGGGGTCGCAAGGCGTTTGCAAATTTAATACCCCCGCGACGGCATGGCTACCACATTGCGACCACCTATGCCGTCGCAAAATGCAGAAATTAGAATTTAATCCCCGCACTAGCGATTTTTATCCCCGCCCTATCTCTCTTTCTTTGCGACTTCTCCGCCTCGCGCACGCCGTTTGATGCTTGCCTCTCGCCGCCCGCCGCTCCCCGCCGGTATTCCACCCTTCTCTCTCTCTCTCTCTCTCATATATATATATATATATCGGGCTATCGAAACTCTAGCTGTAGTCTGCTAGGGTTTCGGCTGACGGCAGGTGGAAGGGCCATCGACCCTCCCTGCCTAGGGTTTTTTTCTCTGGTCTAGGTATACATTTCCAATTGCATTATCACGTGGTCAATAGATCTTTGATAGTGAGCTCCTTAGCACAAGTCATCTCAGTTAGTCATTTTCTTTAGTGTGCAACATTATGTAGTCACACAATCTTTTGCTGTTGATGGTATTGCAAGTGGGATTAATCCATATTGCTAATGATTGTCTCTTCGTGCTCATATTTCTACACCAAATATTTTTTAGCTTTTGAACTGCTTTTTTACCTCGCTATGGTTAAAGAAATGATTCACCGACTCTACAACATATTCTTTTTCCTCCTATGCTTTCTTTACTTGATCTACCATTAGAATTCCTATTGTGTTTTTTTCATTATTTTGATCAAATCTTTTTGTGAAACAGATCTTTGCAGAAACAATGATCGGTCACAGTGAAGCAAGTGAATGTGCACAAATTGTGAAGGTATGCTATTATCAGCATATAATCTTACTAGTAGAGCTATCTTGTTGATACTTTCATTCATTAAACTTAGTGATTGAAAATGTTAACCTATATTCTTCCAAATTTTCTAATATGTGCATGTTGGTATTCATTGAGATTTGAGACAATAGGTTGTATTTGGATTTTGAGGTTTTTATCAAATATTCCTAACCCATGTATTTTTTACCTTCACCTGAGCTATTTAATCAGTTGCAATGTTTTCTTTTTCACATTATAATTTATAGGTTTTTGAGGATGCTTACAAATCTTAACCAAACATCATAATTCTTGATGATATTAAGAGGTAAGGCCCACTCACTCTAATTTTCTCTTCCTTAGAATCGTAAACCACTTGAAAATATTTAACAACAGTTGCAAAAATATTATTCCAAGTGAAATACAATTGGTATTATTACCACGTTTAGACTAACCTCTATTTGCAGTAAGATAACATGTTATTGTGGGCTTGTTCCATTAGTTTGTGTCATGCTAGTATGCTGTTGTAAACTACTACTGTAGCATGACAATTCATGTAATGATAAATGTTTTCACATCTCTTACATTTGGATGTCTCCATCACTAGTCAAACTCATAAGAAAAGCATCATGAAACTATGAAAGAAGTTGTGTAAATAGAAATTATCATAGAAGCTGTGCATCATGAAACACTAGTTGGTTGTGTACCCAAATAAAGCACAAGCATGACCCGTTAATAGGAAAAATTCAACTTCTATTTATTTGTAACTACTCTAATGCATCCTACCTTCTATGATATACTTAATATTGAATTTTATGAGATTATAATCACAGATGTTCAAATTCTTCTTTCTTCATAGAATATCTGTTATTGTAATCACAATTAATCACAACTTTTGCATATAACTATAGTCATGCATGCTTATTTTATGCTATTAATTCGCTTATCGCCACGGCACGCCTCAGCACCGACGTGGCCGCTATGAGAGATACTATGACGCAGATGGCCTAGAATATGGCACATGTGATTGAGTACTTGACACATATAACTTATGTTATACCTGGTGCGCCTCCCCTGTCGCAGCCTGATGCATCTCATTGATGTATTTGTTTGATATTTTATTTTGATATGATGTAAACATGCATTATTATTTTGATACGATGTAAATAACATTTTGATGTATTTATTGGTTATGATGCCCCTATCCACATTTTGTTTTATTAATCATTGTTTCATATGTATTTTAATTAAATATTGAAACAAGAATTTATAATTTTTTTAAAATAAATAAAATACACATATGCGACGGCTTTGCGACCGCCTTTGCCGTCGCAGATGTTCATTCCTGGTCACGTGATGCGGTCGCAAATAACAATGTGACGAACTTTGCGACAATCGACAGCGGTCGCAATATCTAACTATTTGTGACGGTGACATGGCGATCGTAGAATTTCTGCGACCAGCCTATCCGCGACGGCCAGTTTATGATCGTCTTTGTGATCGCAAGTGGTCTTCTGTGACGACACTGCGACCGCAGTGGCTGTCGTAGATGACAAAGTTTTTACCCTACAACTTTGGTATTTATTCTATCTACATCCGACGACTCTAAGTTATCCAAATTAATTATTTTTTAATACTTAAATTATTACATTTGCAGCTTACAATCTTGTATTGCGGGCTTTTGGGGCTGTAATTTTTTTTGCAGTCTGAAAATGATATTAGAAACACGACTTGTAAATAATAAATGCTACAAAAGATTTTTGCAGTCAACAAAACAAATTTATTGATCTATTTGCTATTACTACAGTTGCAGCATTTGTCGCATTTGCACTTGGGGGCTGGCAACCAAACGCCCCCTAGCTTAATGAACCCTTAATCTTGTAAAATAGAAGATCGCAAAATGCGATCAAAAGCAATGTTTGCATAGATATATGACCACTACTAGAAATATGTTCTTCAACAACGGCTATCAGCAACGGTCGCTCAAGCCGTTGCAATTTCTAACGGCATTCTTATGGTCGCACGGGCTGTTGCAGATGTGATGTATCTACAAAGGCTTTGTTACGATTGCTCGAGCCATTGCAGATATATTATCACATTAACAACGACTTAGTTACGGCTACGACATCCGTCACTCTTGAGCCAATCTCGCGCTCGCGGTGTGAAAAGAAAAAACTTATCAGCAACGGTGTTCTAACGAATGAGTGGACCGTTACTGATGGTGTTACTTATAAGCAACGGCTTTCTAACAGACGAGTGAGCCGTTGCTGATAAGTTGATATAGGTTGATCGATCGTGCCCACCCCTTCCTCCTCCTTCTTCCTCTTCCTGCTGCTGCCGTCGTCGCCCGCCGTTCTCGACCGCCGAAGCCACTCGCCGCCACCGCCACCGTCGTCGCTTGCTCCATCGTCGTCGGTTCTCCGGGTCACCGCTGAGTTCACACCAGAATCTCCCTTCCTCACTCATTGGTTAAAGCCGTCGACGACCGCCCTCCTTCCTCTCCCTCCCTCGTCGCCAATCAAGTAAGTCTTCATCCTCCCCCTCTCCGGCCGGTTGGGGCCGAAACCTAACCCTAGGTTTCAGTCTCTGCCAACAGTAGCAATAGGTTTAATTTTTTTAATTATTTGTTAATTTTATTTAGTGTTTAATTTTTAGATTAGTTAGGGTTTAATTAGTTCATTATTTGTGTAGTTTAGTTAGGGCTTAGATTGATTTTTAGATTAATATGTTTATATTAATGTTAAATTTTAGATTAATTTTAGATTTTAGATTAATGTATAGATTAATGCTATGTTAGTTAGTTAAAATAAATGCTATGTTTTATATTAATGTTTAGATTAATATTAATTAGTTAAAATGTTAATTAGTCCGGAGTCGTCCTCAGTGGACTCGCGCCGGAATCGTCCACTTTGGACTTACGTTGGAATTGCCCACTATGGACTCGAACCGACTCGAAATATTTAGAAAATAATCATCCATCCGACGAGCTGATACGTTTCACGTACGCATCTATGAGTCGGATATGATTTAGCAAAACCTTAGATCCGTTCGGGGGTTGTATGTTCATGTAAAAGAAAGAGATGATCTTTTATACGACGTACAACCCTTGAATTGTTCCTGATTGGACAATTTGGGATTATAGTTATTTGTATTGCACTTAGTTTTTTTCCTTTTAACCATTAACTCATTCTAAATTTCGGCAGCATATCTCTTGTTCTCCGATGCGTGCCCAGATGATATGTGTATTCGGAGAACTGTAGGAGATGCTGCCAAAATTTAGAATGAAGTTATCGGTTAAAAAAAATACTCAGTGCAATATGAATAACATGAATCCCGAATGGAATAGGACCATCTCACATAAAGGCATTAGCTGAAGAAATTATCATTGATTGACAGAAATACAGAATCATGTCGAACGATCGAAGTTGAATGTACAGACATCTTGATCGTGGAGCTTTAACAAATGAGTTTAGATTAGGCATAATTTAATTTCTAAATTTTGCCTATTCGAATCAGAAATTCGTTAGCGTCGGTGATAAAATCCGATGTCCATGTCGTATTTGCTTGAATAGACGATTTTTGGATCGAAAAACTGTCACTCTGCATCTATATAACAAATGATTTGCAGCAAGATATTTTCTAAGGACTTGTCACGGGGAGTCACGTGAAGTTGGGACATCAAGCAATCCTATCGTTCAAACACATGGTGAATCTTCCTCTACTGGTGTTTCTTCATCCAGTCTATCTAATCCTTATAAAACTATGATACTTGATAGTCTTGAGGGTCAATTTCACCTAAATAATAATGTCGATCGACTAGTTACTGAGACGTCAGTGCCACCAGATACTACAAGTGTTGATATCACAGAAGTACAAACTGCGGTAGAGATCGAATTGCCGAATAAAGAAGCTGTAGAATTTTATGAGATGTTGAAAGCTGCCGATGAACCTTTGTATGAGAATTGTCCTAAATACACTAGGTTTTCGACAATGACGCAACTCCTAAACATCAAGGCCAATTATAATATCAGAGGGGTTGTATTTGATCGGATTGCAGGATTGATTAATGGAATGCTGACTACTGATAATAAATTTGAGCCAACTTTTTAAGACTAAAAAGTTGAAGAGAAAATTAGGGCTTGAGTACGAAAAAATACACGCATGCCAAAATAACTGCATTTTATATTATAAAAAAATATGCAGTTGGATAAATGTACTGTATGTCAACATCCTCGTTACAAGGAGAAGAAATTGGTCGAACAGAAAAATATCCCGTTTAAGGTGCTTCAATATTTTCCACTAACACCGAGACTTCAAAGATTATTCATGTCGAAAAAGACGCCCCCCTACATGAGTTGGCATGCAAGAAGTCGTGATGATACAGTAATGACTCATCCACCCGACAGTAAAGCATGGAAATATTTGAATACATGTTATCCTTCATTTGCTAGGGATATTAGATATAACAGATTGGGATTGTGCACGAATGGTTTTAATCTGTTTGGTCATCTGCAACTCCTTATTCAGTTTGGCCAGTGCTGCTAACAGTTTATAATTTACCACCGTCAATGTGTATGAAAGATGAATTTATTTATCTTTCGATGATTATTCCGGATCCTAAGGGTCCACGAAAAGAAATTGACATGTTTCTTAGACCATTGATAGATGAATTGAAAAAAATTTGGACTAAGGGAGCTGTCACTTATGATTATCATCGGAAGTAAAACTTTAATTTAAAGGCCGCGGTCTTTTGGATAATCAATAATTTCCGAGCATACAACATGTTGTCTGGTTGGAGCACTCACGGTCAACTCTCTTGTCCGTATTGTATGGAACACTCTAAATCATTCAGTCTTCAGAACGGACGGAAAATCTGATTCTTTGATTGTCATCGTCAATTTCTACTGACTAACCATCAATATCGAAGGAATTGTAATAAATTTACTGAGGGCGGAGTTGAAAGAGATGAGCCACCACCGATGTTGTCTGGTGAATAAATATTAGCACGTGTTTCAACACTTCCAGAGATAGTGTTTGGTCAGAATTAAAGAGTGTCGGGCTTTGGTCAAACACATAACTGGATGAAAAAAGTATCTTTTGGGAATTGTCGTATTGGAGTTCATTACTGATTCAGCATAATTTGGATGTTATGCACATTGAAAAAAATATGTTTGATAATATTTTTAACACTTTGATGGATGTTTTTGGAAGAACTAAAGATAATATCAAGGCCCGACATGATATAAAAATACTTTGTAAGAGACCAGAGTTGGAGTTACAATAGGTCAACGGACGATATCTGAAGCCGAAGGCCCCGTATGTGTTAAATAAACAACAAATCAAAGTTGTTTGTCAATGGATAAAAGAACTCAGATTATCCGATGGATATGCCTCAAACTTATCTCGATGTGTGAACGTCGATGATTGCAAAATATCAGGGATGAAGCGCCACGATTGCCATGTATTCATGCAGAGATTGCTTTCAATCACATTTCGAGATCTTCTACTTGATAATATTTGGGGTCCGTTGACTGAATTAAGTATATTTTTTAGAAACATTTGTGCAAATGACATTCGAGTCGAAGATATGTCAGCACTTGAAAGTATATTGTTGAAAGTATTTTGATGTCATTGGTTCAATACAACCGAAAGGGGCATGAAAGTTCATCTAAAATACAAACTTGTTGATGTTAATTATAAATCAAAATTGGCCGCAAATGAGCCTTTTATATTGGCATCACAAGCCGAACAAATATATTACGCGAAGTATCAAGCTCGAAATAAAGATAGAGCATATTGGCGTATAGTTTGTAACACTAAAGGTAGATGAATAATTGATCCGATAGCAGGAGAAAATGAGCCGATACCTGATGGGACAGATGATTTCTATCAAGAAGATGATCCTCCTGCTGTATATCGTATTATTTCAATACTCGGGGATGCAGGCACAACGTTAGTTCAATTAGAAGTTGAATTTGTTGATGATGACGATCATGAAGTTGAGGAAGCTAGAGATGAAGAAGATGAGGAAGAGGAAGAATTCGAAGACTATTACTCAGATGATGAGGAATAATTGTAATATATCTTATATTAAATATATCTATACTATATATATAATCTAATTATATACTTATTCGACAGATATGTTGGGTCGTGGTTATCGTCGGACGAGAGCTTCGGAGTCTCCGATCGATCAGACTCTAACACTTCCTCCTGCTGCCGATCCTCCTGCCAATGATACTCTTGCCGTTGATCCTCATGCCGCTGAGGCTAGTTCATCGAGACGCAGGCGGCCATGCGAGCCGAACAGGTGGCAGCCTTCGCCAGCCATGGAGTTACGTAGACTCATTAGTGTGATTGGGGAGCGGTAATATATCATGAATTATGAATTATTATAAATTCATTATATCATAATATAATATTGAACTTTATTTTTGTTGTGCAGGTTCGAGCAAAAGGATGTGCCCAAGACGATATCTTCTACGATCCAACGATACATGCATGGGGCATGGCCCACGTGGTCTCACGTGCCCAGTGAGGATGTCGACTTGCTATGGCGCGAGTTTGAGGCACGTATTAATTTTTTTTATATACATGAAGATTAATATTGGTACTGATATTATTATTTTGCAGGCTTGCTATACATGGGCTGAGGACCAGATGTCATTCATTTACACTACCTGGGAGGCTATTTCCCGACAGAGGTACAACAGTCAGTTGGGGCAGGCCCGGTCCCAAGCGATGGCCCGAGCTGGGACCACAAATATCGCGTATACTCGAGGATACATCCCCGATTGGATTACTCCGGATACATGGGACCAGCTCGTGGCATTATGGTCGACGAATCAATGGCAGGAGGTTTCTAAGACTGCGGCTAGAAACTGCATGTCGGGGGGAGGAGCGCGTCACACTGGCGGCTCTATTTCATTTGTAGTGCATGATCGTCGTATGGTAAGTATTATACCTTAAATTTAATTATATATTTTATTTGTTACTATGTGTAATAAATAATGTATTTGTTTTGTAAATGTTGACGACGGTGATGGACGACGGCACTGTCCAGCGACCCTCCCCGATGGAGGTGTTTGAGCAGACTCACCGTCGAGGATATGAGACGGGAGAGTACATCGACACCCGCACTGTAATCATTATGGTAAATATATTTGTTTAAATTATTCATTATTTATTTATAATTTAAGTTTTAGGAAAAATATGAAACAAAAAATCAAACTCGAGTAGGAGACCTACACTCAAACGGTGATGCAGCGCGGGGGCACCCCCGAAGACTTTGACGCAGGAGCGTGGGTCGAGGCTGCAGGTGGCTGGGACCATGACCGCGTATATGACTTTGAAGATAGTGGTCATGCGCGAGCCGTGCTAGGGCCACTTGGGGCACCGACCCCTCCGGTCGCTGGTGAGCGACCGTCCACCTCCAGGACTAGTTATGATCAGAGTAGCAGGATAAGGACACTGGAGGAGACGGTCGCGTATCAGAGTGAGATGATGGAGCGTCAGAGTCAGATGATGACGGAGATTCATGCTATGCTACGCAACATCTCAGCTCATACCGGAGCAGGCATCCCTTCGGCATCATCAGATCCATCGTCCGCGAGTCAGTCTACACCGGTATACATCCAAGCACTCCAGACCCCGCCATATTATGATCCAGACCATCCTCCACCATCGTCGTGAGGTTTATTATTATTTTTTGGATATTGACTTTGTTACTTGGATACTATACTTGATTGACTTATTTTGTTTGGATATTGATATTATAGTTTTGAATTTGAATAGTTTTTATATGATTGTAGATAATTATAAATATAAGTATAACTATTTTGATATATATATCTGGGTGTATCTGTGATGTGTATGTGAATGGATGTGTGAGTTATGTATTAGGTTAAATGTATCAATGTATTAATGGAAATTTAAAATTTTAAAATTTTTCAGTTGCAGGTTTGCATCATCATCAACGGCTTTCCCATGGCCGTCTGTGGGAAAGCCGTTACTGAAAGTGTATCGTATTTTCTGGGCCGCAACCTCAAAGTCGTTGCTGATGACCTACAACAACGGCTTAGCAACAGACTTTCACTAACGGCCTTGCCACAGCCACAAGGCTGTTGCTGATGTACATATCTACAACGGCCCCGCAGCCGTGGCAGAACCGTTGCTTATAATGTTATTAGCAATGGTCGCTGCGGCCGTTGTTAATCTATTGCTAAGTTATCAGCAACACGTGTTTCTGCCACGACTGCGTTGTAATGGGTTGGGCCGTTGCTGATGGTTTTCAGCAACGGCTCTGCAACGGTTTTAGCCGTTGATGATGCTTATTATTTCAGTAGTGGACAATTGTGGTTCTTTATCCTTGATGCTTTATAAACATTTATATTAAATGAACAAGATAAATTTAAGGCATATCCAATCGTTAATCTTTGATTCATTGGCATACATCCTTGATATGTTGTCTATTTTAATAGATACAATGTCTTTTTCTTATGAAGTTATCTATAGACCTCTTGCAACTACAACTCTAGTCTCTTGCAATGTGTTTTGAGATATTGTTTTACTTTCACATTATCTTTGGTTTTTCTCGGAACATCCATTCAAGTATTGAAAATTTTCTCAAATATTTTTTTTTTGATATGCATTACATTTAAATTATGACGAATTAACAATGAACTCCAATATGGTAGTTAACAAATTATACTTCTTTTAACCAAATTATGTGTTTAACCAAAACCTATCACTTTATCATTCTGACTAAATACAACAACATTCAACAACATATAAATACAAGAAAATATCTATTTCTCACACAACCTCGGTGCTAGCTCATCTCTTTCTATTATGCCCTTTATAAATTTATTGCAATTCCTCCAATGTTGATGGTTAGGCAGAAGGAATCGACAGTGACAATCAAAGAAAATTTTGACATTTCTCAAAATTGAATGCTTTTCTTTGTTTCATACAATATTGACAAGAAAGTCTTCCATGTCAACTCCAATCAAACAATATATCATAAGCTGGAAAGTACTGTGATATTTTTGCTTCTGATTGCAATCATAAGTGCCAGTTCATCAATTCTACAAAAGTTTTTAATTTATCAATTAGGGGCCAAAGAAACATATTGATTTCTTTTAGCGAAACCCTAGGTCCAATGATAATCATTGTAAGAAAGATAAAATCATCTTTCATACACATTTATGGCGGCAAGTTATATATAGACGATTAATAACAATAGCCAAACTAAATAGTGAGTCGACAAATTGCAAAAATATGTTGGCTCAAGGCCGTTCAACCTTAGTCTTTCTCTTAGTTTTGATAATAGCAAACATGATACTAATGTGTTTATTAAGTTTACATTTCAGATCAGAGAAAAATACACACACCAAGTTTAACTTAGAAACTAAAGTTGGATAATTCAAAGAAATTGAACTTCGGAAATCAAGTGTATCAAAGTTTACGTCTAGGTATTAGCTTTTATTGTAAAAAGCTTCACTAGCCTCAAATTATTGTTTCCAATATTTTTAACCCAAACTAAAACCCAAAACTCATTCTTTGAATCAAAAAATTAGTTTTCTGGTTCTAGAATTAGTTTCGATCAAAGTTGATCGAAGCCCAGCAGAAGTTTGGTCGACTAGAGTTTGATCGAATTGCGATTTAACCAAGTTTGAAACTTCCAATAGCCTTTGATCGAAGTCCAACCAAAGTTTGGTCGACTGAACTTCACTCGACGTTCGACCGACGACAACAATAGATCTTTTTCTAGCTATTGGTCGTCTTACATCTCATCAATGACCTTAAGCCTTCTAATGCTTCATTGAGTTCATTTTGATGTTCTTGAGCTTTAAAGAGTGATCTTAAAAGCCCTAAGTGTCCATTTGATCTCTCAAGCCTTCTTTCCTCTCTCAAAGCCTTTGAATCCTTCAAGAAACCATCATTTACTCCTAGTCGAGACTACAGGAATTTGATTAATTTTGAGTTCTTTACTTCTTGTTTTTCATTCATTTACTCCTATACTTGTGTAGTCGAATTGATGTGTAGGTGATATACCTTTGTTTGTGATTTAATTGTCTTGCTTTAGTATAGAGTTAGAGGCATCCTCAAGGGTTTGAGGAATAAGTCCTTGGTGTACCATCTTAGGAGGAGGATAATTAATATTAGTGAAATTTGATTGAAATCATTGGTGATGAACCAAGGTAGTGGATGTAGCCAAGGTTGTCGATCTATTCTAAAATCCTTGAGTTTGCATTGCTTATTTGTGTGTTTGATACTTGCTTAGCTTAATTTATAATTATGCTAATCATACATAGCTAAGTTGTTATTCATGAGAAATTTCACTTAGTTTTATTTCCACTTAAATAGTCTCATTTGGAATTGAACTTAGATCTATAGATATAGAATATTCACCCCTCCCCTCTACTATGAACATTGACTTTACAAAATGGACCGAAACCATAAGTGCACAAGCCAAATATGATATTTCTATGACCTCTTCCATAAAAAGAATAACACTTATCCAAATGATTTCATACTTCACTATAAAATGAATGAGTCATGATTGTATATTCACGACTTCTTACATATCAACTCATCTGCTGATTAATTTTCTTTGATATAAATAATTTTTGGAGTCTTGATGTAAGTAAAAAATATTGAAGCATCTTAAAAGGAATATTTTTTGTTGGGAGTATATCTTCTCATTGTAGCGAAGATGTTAACACATATGTCATTGATTCTGTATATTCTTATATACAATTATTTTGACATGCATATATCACCAAGCCCTAGTTCCTTAATTTATTATTTTCTTTGTCGTGTTAAAACTAGACTTCTGCAGGGTAATTCTCTATTCTAAAAGCTTGCAAGTGGATTATATACTATTTCACATAGATTACGATTTGACTTGATATTTAAGAATTGTATAATTGTTGATAACCTAGTGTATCAATCACAAGTTGTGTATATGGGTTCATCAGCAGTTTGTAACAACTTATAAGATTGTGTAACCTCTTTGTTCGGTAATTCAATTATTATATAGGATTATTCTTTCATAAAATCCACTGCTCAAATGTCTACCAAAGACGTACGTATTTGGAACTAATCCAACAGTGTCATTCAAATAGCAAAGTCCACCAAAACTATTAAGAACGATATTTATTTATGGATTACTTTGATTAGCAATAGAGGTACTAGAAGATTCATCATTTGTACGAACTATAACATTGCTCGACAATTCGAATACGGCTCCCCATATAAAATCTATGCATTATATGTTGGTGTGAATCCTTTTCTATAATGTGTATTGTTAGAATTTCTATTATCATTGAAACTCGTGATTTTATTACCATTGATAGAATCTTTGCTCGAATATGAAAAGTTTAAGAAACTAGTGCATACTGAAACTCATCCGTTAACGCTCCCCAATTAAATCATTGGTACTATTGGCCTAAGGTTTTCTACCTTGGTCTTAATCTCAATTTTGATGATAACAAACATGGAACTAATGCTTCTTTGAGAAATACTTTCAGGTTCCATATCGGTTAGCGCAAAACGTCTCCAATCGGAAAAATAGGAGAAATTGACAAAGACGCTCGTCGACGCGCTCGAATTCTTTAGAAAGTTAGAGTTTAGGTTTATGGTGTCTAGAATGAATATGTAATCCTCTTTTATGATGAAAAACCCAAAAACTAAAATCCGAACCCTAAAACATGAAAATTCGGAAAATCGAAAATAGCCTTGAAATTCACCAAGCCTACGAAGCTCATTGGAGGACTATATGACCTAGATATTTTCTTGGCACTAAAAGTCTCGATAATTGTTCCTTAGGTAAAAACTAGATAACGAGATATTTTTAAGAATTTTTTGAAAGCTTTTATCATACCCATATTTGACCCGGAAGATTATAAAATTTTCGTTTTTCGAAAATTTGTACTAGACCCCAAAAGTTAGATTTTGATTCTTAAGGATTTTAATTTTTTAGATATTTTTATTGAATCTAAATGGGGGGTAATTCTTATGTAATATTTATGTTTTAAAGTTAAGAAATATTATATAAGATGACTTAACGAATAAGGAACCTAGAAACGAACAAACAAGCAGAAAACTCAGCCAAACTGCCTTGATTTTCCAAGTTTCGGTCGACCGAATGATGCCAGAAATTGGTAAAATGCCTTCAGTTGCTCGATAGTCACTCGGTTGGTCGATCGATGATCGATTGACAAATGATCGGATGACGGAAAGCGGCTATATTTCGAGCCGTTGAGCAATGCTTCACCCGAGCCCACTTCATGGCTCTATAAATATTGATGCCCCAACCTTTCTTTGACCTTCTTGATCACTCCTAACCTTCTTGAGCCATCTTGTTATCATTCTCAAGCTTTATTGAGCCAATTCTTGTGGAAACCCTAGCTTTGATCTCTCATCTCTTTGATTGAGCTGGCCTTACCTTCAATGTTTCATCATCAAATGCATCAAGAGGAAGCTAGTAATCTTATTGTAGAGCTAAGTATTTTATTATTTGATTTATTTCTCCATTTAGTATTGTATTTTCTTGTTATTTCATTATATATCATTTGTGTAAACCTAGGTTGCTAGGTTTGATTGAGTTAGTGGTTGTCTTGGCGTTAAGGCATTGTAAACTTAGTTTGCTAGGATTAGTTAAGGTGGAAGAGTGCTCTCAGTAGGAGTTCACTTTATCATTAATCGCTTTCCATATTTAGTCGTTCAATTATGAATTGCCTAAGTAGTTTAAGAAAATATTTAAAATTGAATTTAGGCAAATAGATTTAGTTAACACACTATTCACCCCTCCCTCTAGTATGGCCATTTCACCAACAGGTACATTCAAGTTCGATTACCTAACATGATTTTGTCAATCAATAATAATTTTTCATATTTAATGTCTTCTTAATTAATAAATATAGCAACATATATTACAAAACATAATTAACATAACTAATCAATGCTTAAATAGATTTATTTAATTTGAATTGAATTGAATTATATACCCATTATAAAAATATGTTCTTGCCTGAAACCTAGGTGATACGGTCCTTCGCGTTTCCTGGTCTGGTGCGACTCTAGCGGAGAGAACTGCAAAGAGACTCTGACGCTCAAGTAAGAGAGAATTACAGATGGTGGGTATGGAATTGGAATCAAGAGTATATCAGATTTGTGTCATGTCTGTTTATAGTGTAGGATATGGATGTCTCGGGCGATGATGCCTCCGTGAATCTCACAAAAATATGCTCGTAATGGGTCTAGATTGATCTTGGAGATGTTTGGCTCATTACTATCGAATCTCTGGTAATAAATGAAGGATGTGGGTGTCCTTGTATGGCCGAGTAGAGCCCCCGGGCTGAGTGATGTTTGGCTTGACTTGAGTCTTGCTCATGAGTAAGAGCACTTCTGGGCTTGATCTGGTCGGGCCCAAAGTGCTAGTCCAGTCCATAACCTTCGAGCTTGGTCGAAGTCTGAAGACTTCATGCCGAGCTCTAAAAGTGCGTTGACTTTCGCTTGTTTGTCGAACTCTTAGTATGCGTCGAGGTCTAACTTCGGTCTAACTTCAAGAAGGGTGTATGCATTGCATTCTGCTCTCGAGAAGCCAAGGTAGGCGGGATCAACGTATTTTGGTTTTGTCATTTTGAGACTTTTTGGTTCTTGCGTTCGTTGTAGTGGTTGTGTGGAGGTGGAGTGCTTCTTTCCACGTTGCAGCTTCTTATTTCCATTTTTCTTTTCTGGCATTAAATTCTACTTGAGGGAGTAGTCATGGTGTTGAGGGTTACCCGTTCGTGTCTCGAGGCGTTCTAGCACCTGTTGCTAGTGGGGCGTTCAACTAGAATTTATCCAGCCGTTAGAGCACGGTTGTCATCTGTCCGATGAGGAGATTACTACCTCTTGGCCATTAAAGTTGTCTCTTCTCGTCGTTTCAAGTTTTCTAACATCCCACGTTCTCACCTGCTCCTCGCTCGTGCTTTCGAGGTTTTTGTTGGTGACGTCGCTGCTCCGTTCGCTACCTTAGCCTTTGTCATCTTCTCCTGGTAAGTTTTCGAGACTCCACCCTTTGCTTTTGTATCATCAGAATCAACCTTACATTGATAGGATGTACTGACTTGCCCCCCGTTCGTTTGGGTTTTCGGTCTTCGCCGGGTTGATGGGGAAGAAAGGTGGTAGTAGATACGTCAGGCGAGGCCTTGGACCTGTACTTGTGGGTCCATAATGAGATAAGGGAACAAAGCTTGGTAATGACCAACTCTAGCAGCATTGAGGCCTTTCGCAAAGGCACATTGGTTTGTCATTCTAGTGACGAGGAAGCCTTCGAATGTCTCCCTTGTTCTTCGAAACATAGAGTCTATCATTGTAGGAGAGATCTTGAATTCTTTTTCGTGTACCAGACGATGTTTGAAGATCTAGGCATTCGATTGCCTTTTACTGCTTTTAAGCATGGGGTGCTGATTCAAGCAAACGTTGGTCCGGCGCAACTACATCGGAACAACTAGGCATTTGTTTGCTGCTTCAAGATTCTGATGGAGTTCCTTAGAGTCAAGCCGAGCCTTAAGGTGCTCTTCTCCTTTTTTCAAGCGAAGGGGACTCAGAAGGGCCTGTGGGTGTCCTTAAGTAGCACCTCATGGAAGAAACTCTTTGGCCTATTTAAAAGTTCTTATAAGAACTTCAAGAGGCATTTCTTTAGAGTGAGGCTGCAGCCGAATATTTGGCAGTTCTTTCTAGATAGGAAGTTGAACACGGAGAAGTTTTCGTTGTTTTGGAGGTTGAGTCCAATCGCCATCTTGGCCTTGGAGGAGGAGGAGAGCATCTTGCTCGTGGATAGGTTGGTGATTGAGTACTTGGACCAGTGTGGTCCCTTCGTTCCCTTTTCTTGTAGGGAGTTATTGAAATGGGATCGGGACGAGTCCTCAGTCGCAAAGTATATGCGTAAGTTTTAGAATCGTTGGGTATTGTTACCTTAGCTATTATCAATGTGGTAATTTAGGGTTTCTCTATGTAGGTGAGATGGCTTCGATGCTGGATCGATCATCCCTTCGTTCTAGGTTGGAGGATCAAGCTGAAAGGGAAGACCCCTGCGGTTAGCAAGGGGAATTGGATGTTGGCTGACGTCTCTCCTCGCTCGCTTTTGTTAAATCGGTGCAGGCATCGGGATCCCAAGCCCAGTGCCCTCACGCTCCCCGTCTCCTTCTCCTTCCCCCCTGAAGCGAAAGAAGAGGGACAGGGCTTCGCTCGTCATGATTTCGGATGACGAAGGTCTGCCTCCTCAAGAGGTTGTTTCTCCCGAGAAGGTTGTGGCCACGACGTTGGCGATGGTGGTGATAGAGGAGGACTCACAAGCGAGACAGTGTCCTAGCACAGTTTCTCATGATGGTCAGCATCTTTTGCTTGGTGCCGTGAATGACTTGCCCGAGGGGGCGAATACGACGGGGTACATTAAGGCTCAATGTTTCCTATTGGCTGGTATGGTGGAAAGTCTAGTAGGAGAGAAGTTGTTCGTGCTGGAGACGTCCGAGGCTTGGGCTCGGGAGATTTAGTCTCTGAAGGCCAAGCTAGCAGAGATGGGAAGGCCCTTGAGGCAAAGGATAATGAGATCAATCTTCTCAATGGTGTCATCACCGAAGCCGCAACTAACAAGAGGGAGATATGGGACAAGTCTGATGACCTCAAAAGAGAAATATTCAAGCTCCACGAGGATATTGATGTTGTGGTCGAGGTGAAGTCTAAGCTGGGGGTTGAAGTCGACGCCGCTCGAGTAGAGGCAGAGAGGCTCAAAGGGGAGGTGCAGAGGCTTGTGAGCGAATTCGTCAGCTATCGGGATGAGGTCATCTTGCAGTATGCTGCGGGCTTTGAGAGGGCACTAGATCAAGCCAAATGTGTTGGCCTGACAATCGGCTTCTTAGAAGTTGGGTGGTTCAAAGAGATCATAGACGACACTTGGTCGACCCACTCATTGAGGGGGGAAGAGGAGGTTCCTGCACCGATCGAGGAGGAGCCTTCGGTGACTGTCTTTGAGTTGTGCCCTCCGTTGACGGTGGCGGAAAAGTTCCTAGGGACGATGTCCCTCCTGCATCCGCCGAAGCTTCCCTTGCTTCATCTTAGTAAGTTTGTTGCTTATTGATTGTCCGTTTGTGAACAGTATGTGGAGTTGTAACGACATGCTACCGATTTTATGGATTGCTGCCCTTCGGGGCTTTTTAACTCTAGCCCTTTGAGGGCGTATGACATGATTGCCCTTCATGGGTTCGCAAGTGCGCCCCTGGGCATTTAATTTTCTTGCTATGTTGTTTGTGTGTGCTGCTTTGTATTTCTGCTGATTGTGGGTTGAGTGTTTTGGCGGGTGCCGACATCCTTTAGCGGGGTTGAAGGTTATTTTGGTGCTTCTTGGTCAATGTTGGTCAGCTAATGTCCACATCTAGGAGTAGCGGTCTGCCATTAGGTGGTGGCTAAGTCCCCATCATAGGCAAATCGAGCTCGCAAAGAGCGCACTTCTTGTAGCTTTTGCGCACTTCTTGTGATGTTTGTCTTGTACTTGGCCTCAATGTTGGACGAGACCAATGTTATGTGGTCGATTAGCTCTATCAGAGTTGAGCACGACATAAGAAGCTGTACTTTGTTCGAGACAAGTGTCGCTGAATCAACTATTGCCAATGTTGGCTAGTCAGCAGTCGTTGAGGTTGCAGACAAGCTTTCGGGCTGAGGTTAGATCCTCGTCAAAAGTATAGTTAAGAACGAGGTTACCTTTCTGGCAATTATCGATATTTCTCGAAGTCGTTCGAGTTTGGGAGTGAAGGCGATGTCGTTGAAAATAGTGGCGCTGGGGACGAGGACCAAACTCAATGTTAAACCGAACTTGCGAAGAGCACGTGTCGGGTTGTTAAGGGCGCGTGGCCTTGAGATGGAGGCGATGGAGGCCAAGGACCGCGCTTGTGGTCAAGCTGAGCTCCCAGAGAGCATAAGGCAGGACCACGCTTGGGGTCGTTGAGGGCGTTGAGCCAGGAAACGGCGATTGAGGTCGAGGACCGCATTTGGGGTCAAACCAAGCTCGCTGAGAGCATAAGTAAGGACTACGCTTAAGGTCATTAAGGGCGTTGAGCCTGGAAGTGGCGACTGAGGTCGAGGATCGCGCTTGGGTTCAAGCTGAGCTCGCATGAGCGTAAGGCAGGACCACACTTGAGGTCATTGAGGGTGTTGAGACCGGAAGCAGCGATTGAGGCTGACGACCGCACTTGGGGTTAAGCCCAGTTCACGAGGAGCATGAGGTAGGACCACACTTGGGGTCGTTGAGGGCGTTGAGCCTGGAAGCGATGATTGAGGCCGAGGACCTGTCTTGGGGTCAAGCTAAGCTCACGGGGAGTGTAAGGCAGGACCACATTTGGGGTCATTGAGGGCATTGAGCTCGGAAGCAGAGACTAAGGTCGAGGATCGCACTTGGGGTCAAATCGAGTTCGAGGGGAGCATGAGACAGGACCACGATTAGGGTCGTTGATGGCGTTGAGCCCGAAAGCGACGACTGAGGCTGAGGACCGCCCTTGGGGTCAAGCCAAGCTTGTGGGGAGCGTAAGGCAGGACTACGCTTGGGGTCGTTGGGAGTATTGAGTCTGGATGCGGCGATTGAGCCCCAGGATCGCGCTTGGGGTCTAGCCAAGCGCGCGAGGGTAGGGGCGGCAGAAATGGGCACGACACAATAGCACGACACGATAACTGCGGGTCGGGCTAAAAAATTCGACTCGATAAGTTTATCGGGTCGGGCCAGCCTGACACGATAACAGTGCGGGCTGACGCGGGCCAGCTCTTATCGGGCCAGGCCGGCCCGTTTGGCCCACTAAGTATTTAAAAAAAGTTAATTTCAAGTCTAGTCTTGTGTTTGTTTAGTGCTTTAAAATTGAAGGTGAAGTTAATCCATGGAGATTTTCATGTGAAATGTCATATTTGATATTTATTTAGTCTCTCAAATATTTTAAATTATTTTTTTAAATATAAATTTTTAATTTTTAGTTGATAAACGAGCTCGTGAGCTGTGTCGGGCGGCCCGCAAAATATTACGAACTGGGTCGGGCCGAGAATTTCCAGCCCACGGAGTTAGTGGGCCGAGCCGAGGCGGCACACTACCTTATCGTGTCGGGCCGGCCCTGCCCGTTTTTCCACCACTACTCGCGGGGTGAACATAAGGCTAGACCACGCTTGGGGTCGTTGATGGCATTGAGCTCGGAGGTTGCGACTGAGGCCGAGGACCCCGCTTGGGGTCAAGCTGAGCTTGTGGGGAGAGTAAGGCATGACCACACTTGGGATTGTTGAGGGCGTTGAGCCCGGAGGTGGCGACTCAGGTCGATGACCGTACTTGGGGTCAAGTCGAGCTCGTGTTGAGCGTAAGGCAGGATCACGGTTGGGGTCATTGAGGGCGTTGAGTCCGGAGGTGGCGACCGAGGCCATGGGCTGTACTTAGGGGCAAGCCAGACTTGTGTGGAGTGTAAGGCATAATCATTCTTGGGGTCGTTGAGTTTGAACGCGATGAAGTTCCTTTCACGGGTCGTAGGGTGTCCCTTTGTCACGTGCAACAAGACAACTGTAAGTTTCTTAGATGCACACATAGAGACGTGAAGAGAGAGGTGACCTCTATTAATATGAGAAAGAATTTGGTAGTACAGTAAAGTTCTTTTGAGCGAGGTGCTTAGTTCATGCGTGGCTACGCCTTATTAAGACTTAGAAAGGGGAAAGGGGAAGAACCTTGCGCGGTCTGTTTGCGGCTAAAAGAGGACGAGTTGCTTCTTCCTCGACCCGATCGAGTTTTCATTCATCAGCTTGATCCAATCGGTAGTTACAGGCTTTAGAACTCAGGACTGATGTGTTTTTTTGGCGGAGAGCCACGTTGCATTTTAGGCTCAGCTTGGGGCGAGCTCCAGCAAGTGTTGTTTGCTCGGGGTGCTGCTTGGGTGGCGCTTTTGTGTGCTCGGGGTGCGAACCTTCTCCATGTTGAGGCCATGCACTTCTAGCGCCCTCGTTCAGGTTCCGCTTGGGAGTCCTCGACTGCTATTCGACGAAGGATGGCGAGAGTGCCCGAAGGGGTGGGACATCTGGTTACTCCCCCAATTTGGTTGTCTTTTGTTTTAGACATTCATTGTAGCACCGACAAACTTCTTTCTAATCAGCATGGAGTACCCCTACTTCATCTCCAAAATGGTGAATTTGAGAGCCAGGTAGGGAGTCGACACAAAGACCCCCAGGTTTTTCAATGAGGGTCACCCAACGATCATGTGATAGGGGCCAGGGATGTTAATGACTAAGTATTGCATGTTGATTGTCTTTGTCTTTGGACAGGAGTCGAACATCGTTCTCAACCACACGTAACCTCGGACGTTGACCCATTCTCCCGAGAAGCCTAGTAGGTCTCCGTTACAGGGATGGAGCGAGGTTTCAGTTAGCTACATTTTCCTCAACTTGGAGTGAAGGAGGATGTCGGCTTAGCTCGTTGATCTAGCAGGAATTTCTTGACAATAAATTTATCAACGATTACAGAGATGACCACATGGATGAAGATTTTTATAAATTTCTTGAAAATCAAATTCATAAAATGATATTATCGGGGCTTTGGTAGCGGGCCTCTGTGGGGCGAGCTGTGTAGTCAATTGTCATGATGGCTCAGATGGTCTTTTCGTAGCTGAACATGTCTCTCCTTCTCTCGTGAATCCATTGGCTATGTGGTCGATGACCCCACGAATCTTGTTGGTCGGTCTGTTAGTTCTGTTGATATCTCGGTGGCCTCTGGGGTGGCCCGGAGGCATTTTGCTTCGACTTCGGTGTTAGTGGTCGTGGTTGTTCTAATCCTGGCCATGTCCTCTTTCGCGATCGATATAGTAGTCAAGTCGTCCTTCTCGAACCAAGTCCTCGATCTGATATCCTATACCATGCAATCCTCGGTGGTGTGTCCATATGTATCATGGAATGCACACATCTTGCTTTTATTGGCTTTGGGTGGTACTTTTTATTTCCCGGCGCTGACAGAAGCTGCAAGTCGTAAATTTCTCGGAGAATGGTTTCCTTCTTTGCATTTAGTGGTGTGTATTTATCATATCTGGCGTTCGGTCGGGGTGGCAACTTCGCTCTTTTGTTATTGTCTCGATGATCTCGATCTTCGCCATTTTTCAAGGTTTTTTGGATTTCTTATCCTCGGTGTTGTCTTTGGCAGTCTGTGTGTCAGCTTTTTTGGCCTCTCGAAGTTCTTCCATCTCCATGTAGTATACAACTCGCTCTTAAAACTCGACCATAGTCCTCGGTTTGGCCAGAGCTATTTGGTCCACGAACTGTGCAGGCTTTATACCATGTTTGACGGAGTATAACTCGACGTGTAGGTCGAGGTTGGGGATCTCCATGACCACAACATGGAACCTTTTCAAGTATTCTCTCAGCGGCTTGTGTTGTCCTTGTTTGATGTAGTGTAGCTAGTCCTCGGTCTTGGAGTAGATCCGTGATGAGGAGTACTAGTTGGTGAAGGCTAGGGAGACAAAAGGTCAATGGTTAGCCTAGGGTTTAAAATCATAAGATCGCATAGACCCGTTATATAGGTTACTTAGGTCTTCGAAGAGATCGGGAAATAAAAAATAAAAAAATATCAACAATTGAGAAGTGGCTTCATCATCATGACAAGAAGAAGCTTCATATAAATCGAAGGAGAACTTTGAAGTATACTTCTTCTTCTTGGTATTCTTCGTTAGCCGGGGATAATTTCTCTTCTTGTTACCATTTTCTCGACAAACGAAGCACCAAAGTTTTTCTTTTCTGATTCTTGCTTGTGCTCCTTTGACTAGAAATTCTATGGGCATCGAAAATCTCATTAGTGGTAGGTGGATGACCATTGTCATCACCTCCTTCAATGAAAGTAGTAATCTCTTCAGTTTTAGCATAATTATATAACATATTTAGTGTGTCCCAAATATCAAAAGCCGATTTGTAATTTATGCCTTCTTTAAAAAAATTATTAGGAAATAAACAATATAACCAATAAATCAGTTTCATTTTAGTCCATGCATGCATGTCATTTATAGGTTCAACATACTCAAAGTCTAATATGTTAAAAACTCCTAAACAATGAGTCTTCAAAAATGTATACATCTTATGTTTCTAAAAACAAAAGTTAAAAACTATCGAACCTAGCTAGGAGGTACAGAGACTAAACTCTCTAATATCGTTCTAGGATTGTAGTTCTTCATAGACAAGATAGTGAAATCTCAACATGCAAACATCGTTTTGATAACAAATGTGAGAGGAAATGGCACGCTAGAGATAGGAAGAGGGGGGGTTGTTAATAGTTGTTACCAAATAACTATGGCCTAAATTTAATTTTAATCGATTATTGTAATTATTAGGCAAATCTTAAATTAACTATGAGAGCAAGAGAGGAAGCAAATCATAATCAATCAAGCACAAACACAATTAAGCAATGATAACACGAGGATTTATAGTGGTTCGGCTTCTAACCAAGCCTACGTCCACTTACTAAGCACCCCACTTAAGATTTCAACTGAGTTCATTAAGTATTAAGGTTCATACAAGAGGATTTACATCAGAAGCGGGCACCTTCCCACCTCAAGTTACAAGTCCTAAAACCAAATTTATACAAGTGGATTTACCAAGTCAATCACTCAACCCTTGACCTAACACTTTAGGTCAAACTTAACAACCTTTAAGTTTACAAAAATGAAAATAAAATTACAAAACAAATGGAGCAATTAATAAATAAAATACAAATACTTAGCTCCAAGAATCAATTCCTAGCTTCTCTTGATGTCTTTTGATGATGAATCAATAAAGTCAAAGGCTCAAACAAGGAAATGTGCTCAAGCTAGCTTAATTAAGTATGACTCATACAAATCTCAAACAAGGCCGAAAGGATGTCTCAATGGAATCATTAAGATCTAAGGAAGGTTGAGAATATGTATATATAGATTTGAAATGAGAAAGGCTCGACTACAAACAAAACACAACGGTTTAAAAAAAGAGCCGTTGAACTCATTGGTGGAAGGTCGATTGTTGATCGATCGAACCTTCAACCAAAATTGTCTAAAGGATAATTTCAGCCCTGGTTCGAGGTTTGTTTGAGTTTTGATGCATGCATTGGGTTTGTTTTTCATCATCATCAACATGCACTCTAAGGATAATACAATATTGATTACAGACCCTAAACTAAGTCTTCAAAGCTGTTATTTGTTGACGAAGATGAAACAACGTCCTCTTTAGAATTTTTGGCTTCACTCCAATCTTTTCCGATCGTGAACGTTGTGTTCTTATCGACTTTAGAATTTTTGGCTTCACTCCAATCTTTTTCGATTGTGAACGTTGTGTTCTTATCAACGAAATATTAGTTCTTAGTTAAAATCAAAACCAAAATTGAGACTAAGGATGAAAATCAACGAATTATATATGAGGTAAAGATGGACATGGCAACTTGGTGATGAAATCATCGGCAATGGAGGCACATAGACATGGTTAAGATGAAAATACTTATCGGCAACAGTTAGGTCATCGCAAAACCATCACATATATATGACTATTATTTGTGACAACTCTAAGTGACCATTTTTAAGCCATCATAAACTATATGAAGTTTTAAATATTTGCGACGATTAGTTCCGACTGTTACTAGGCTATTAATGTTAATTGCAACGGCTAAGAAAGAATCCTATGAATATATAAGGACCCTATGAATTAGAGAGTGCCTTAGGAAATAATTTTTTTCTTTCCATTTTTTCAATTGTTTATCTATACTTAAGATTTGAAGAAATTCTCATCATCGGCAAAATAGATATTATCATCAATTGTCATCCTAGATATATTAATCTTGAAGTAGCTAGGGGTATCAACGGGGCGGGACGGGTACAGAGGGTACTTACTTTACCCGCCCCGCGAAACATATATAATATCCATACCTGTTTAGTTTTCTGCGGGTATCAGAAATGAGCACTCATTTAATTTTCCGCGGGAGGACGGATCCCCACGGATATTGGCAGGTATCCATGGCAGTTTGAAAAATATAAATTACAATATTTTATTAAAATTCAAACTCATAATAATAAAATAAATATCAACAACAACATAAGTTATAGGATAAAAAAGAGAGTAGATAAACATATTATCAACAACATAAGGTCTTTAAGCATTTACCAACAAGCATTTATCAATAACAACATAAATTTTTTTTGTAATTATACTTATATTCGTGGATAACGAGTACCCGCAGATACGGGTACTATAATATCTGTACTTGCCCCGTACAATAAACGAGTAAAAAAAATTATCCACGAAATTCCTGTGAATAGGATATTAACCATCATACCCATCATAAATGGGTAAATACCTGTGGATACCCGTTTAAATGAGTATCATTGTCATCTCTATCTTGGAGTGGATGTACAACTAAAAAGTGGGCAAATATATTTTTAATTACTTAATGAATAAGACACCCAATATTCAAAATAAGAAATATAAAAAATGTAGCATTTAATTTTCGGCGCTTAGGTGTCAAAAAAAAATGAATAATAAAATTATATCATTGCAAACATTTTTGGCGCTCAGGACAAACAAAATTGGAGTGTTGACAAAAATTGATGTCACAATATTTAATAGCATATGTATAGCTAGTCCTATCTCATTTCTATTGTTTATAAAAAACAAAAACAACAGTCCATAGTTGCTTGACAAAGAAAAATAAAACAATGTACAATATGATCTAGAATGAGAAGTATAAATTATGAGAAAATGAAGCAAAAATCTAACCATGTAATTTGAGATTGTTTCTCTTTAACAAGATGGTCAACAAAAATCTACACATATATAAAGCCGTCTTAAATTATTCTAGGCTTTTAATTATTTTATACAAATAAAAAACATATATCTCCATGATAGTTAAACACTATTAAGATGGAGAGCATCAAACAAATGGCCATTTTCTAGCAGAGAATATTAGAAGGAATGGTTTCCATATATATATATATATATATATATATATATATATATATATATATATATATATATATCCCTGCATGCACATTACTCAACGGAGAAGTCCTCCCCACTTGAACACCTTGGTTGGAACAAGCCATGCCTACTGCTGCTACATGAGGAAGGAGGACAATTACCTGAACCACCCATCAGAATGGCCCATCCCACTTCCCTGTCATCACCTCAAAGAGAGAGCGAGGTCCCGTGAAGCTCTCCGTAGACCATATACCCACCGATGGACGCGTAATGAGAAAGAGAGGGGACCCCCTCCCTTCCTTGACTGTGACAACTGAGGTGGAGTCTAGCAAATGACACTGTTGTGCAGTACATCGCTGTATGCATGCATGCTTGCGTATGTATAAATAAGCAAGGGAGGGTGGGCCAAGGCTTTGCATGTGTCGCCAGATATGTATACGTGGGGCTTCACAATTATTGTATGCTTCGATGTGGACTGGCGATCAACCAGCGGTGTCAACACTGTGAGCTCCATGCGGGTGATATTGACACTTGGAATGCCCCCAGGCCAAGTCTCTCTCTCCATGTTTTAGGGTTAGCTAGCCTGCCACCAAACTCATCATTGCTCCTCTAGCTAAATGCCTATCATATGTAGTGTAAGCTGAGACACAGTCACACAGAGAGTGAGGGGAGAAGATGGCAGTAACGAAAGAGATATAAGCTGGATATATGTGAAGGCGAAATTTAATGTTAACTGGGTCTGTAATCCTTCTGCTGTAGTTGAAGCGGTGCAGTGCATCAGATCAGGAATGGCGAGGTGAGTTTCGCAGCGCAGATTAAAGTGTCTGCATTCCCAGTGGAAAAGTCGATGCGTGAACTGCAGTTGGGCCAACCTATACCCTACCGACCTACCCTACACTACTCTGAAATGTCACTGAGCGAAAACCGTTGGTGTGGTTCGCTGTTGGAGTCGCTTTATCTGCCCGCGAACAACAGGAAGGAGAGAGAGAGGGGGGGGGGGGATGGCAATAAATTAGAAGGGGTTGGCTGTTGATGATACCTTTGGAAGCAGACAAAAAGCTGCACCGGCGCCTGAGAGTTTTCTGGCTGGGCCTCTCATCTTCTGACGTTGGTGTCATGTGCGGATTTACGGATGATAGTTTTTGGACTGGATTGGTTCTCCGGGGCCGGCCGGCTCGGTCAAAAGTACTCCAACTCGTGAATCCAATATAGATTAAATCAGTTTTAACTCAGCTAGGGAGTTCCATCCGATTAAATAAGGATATTAACAATTTATATTTATCACGTGAGATTGCTCCGGCAATGATAAATCTGCAATCGAGGGAATAGAAATTGATTCATTCAAAGTTTATTGCCACGAGATTTCAAGAGACATCCTCGTTGGACATCCAAACCCGCCTCATAAAATAGACACGAGTATACTTTCTGTTCCAATTCTATATCCTCATTTGAAATTTTTTTCTCACTTGCCATCAGAGTATTTTTTACATGTCATTGCCGGAGCCGCGCTGGATTAAGAAATGCTAAGACTTGCATAACATTTTCATTCTACCCTTTGACTGGCGTGCATATTATAACTTCAATCAATGTTTTTAAATATGTGCCACGTAAAATTATAGGGCTCATCAATTTGTCAATTTGACTATGCTCCAAATGGTTCCACTACAATTCAAAACCGGTGTCAAATTTAGTTAAAAAATCAGCATCAGATTAATTATGCGTAAAATATAATTTAAGTACCTAAATTAATTTCAGCATATTTAATTAATCACACATCATTTTAATCCTACATTATTTCTTAATTTACTTAGAACCACATCATTAAATTGTTTTTAAAATAATCCCACGTATATCGATGTGAGATTAAAGCAAAAAAATTCTTAAAAACTAAAGTGATTAAGTAATTAACATAATGGCACATATATCATCAAACGGCCCCACGTGTGGACATGAACCGATTTCAACAATACTACAAAATTTGTTATTTGCAACGATGAGTCCCCGTCACAAATAGCATAAAGCATTATATATTGTCGCTAATATTTCATTTTGCAACGACCTTGCGATGGACAAATGACTATCACAAAATCGTCGTTGATCGATCACAACACTACAACAAAATCACAAAATTTCGACGTCAAAATATATTAAAATTTTGACGTTTCTTCTGCCGAAAAAAAAAATTTAGACACCTACATGGGCGTCGAAAACGCGTGTATAATGACGGGCGTTGAAATGTAACTTTTCGATGTCTGGCTCGGGCGTTGAAACGTTACATTTCGACGTCTGGCTTAGGCGTCGAAACGTTATATTTCGACGTCTGGCTCAAGTGTCGAAATCTTACATTTCGACGCTTTTAAAAAATAATTTTAAACATACTAGCGCCTGTAAGAGGCGTCGGTATATTTTTTTATTTTTTTTTAAAAATCCGCGTGCAGCGGAAACGAGCAAGCGTCGCGCGCCTGCTCGTTTTCGCTGCACGTGAAAATCGAGTAGTGCGGAACGGGCGGGAACCCGTTCCTCCCGTTCGATCTCCGCCACGTGGTCGGGGCCTACGCGCCGGATCTCTGCCCGCTTGATCACTGCCCATTCAATCTCCACCACGCGTCGGAAATTGAACGATCGGGGCCTACGTTGCTCGATTTCCGTCGCGTGGCGGAAATCGAGCAGGCGCAGTTCGCCTGCTCGCGCCTATTCCAATTTTGATATTAATTAATTTTAAATAAATATAATTAAACAGAAATTTATATTTAATTAAATAAAAAAACGAGAAGAAGAAAAAATTATATACTAACCTTTTAAAAATTTTGATGATTCGAACCGAAAATTTGAAAAGATTTGATAACCTGAAAAGAAGATAAAAAAAGATTAGTGAAGAAAAAAAATGAAAAGAAGCAAATAAAAGAGGAGAGGATAAAAGAAAAAATAGATGAAGTGAAAGAAGAGAAGGAAAGAAGAATAAAAATGGAAGATGAGAAAAATGAAGAAGAATAGAGATATAAATAAAAGTAGAAAAATATATATATATATTTTAAAAATAATTTTTTTTATAAAAAATTTTCGGGATGCGGGAGATTTCTTGCCTCTAGCCTGGGCGAATTTGCCCGCTAGCCTGCGGCGCGTGTTTGCGCGCCCGCTAACCCGCAGCGTCAGTCGCCGCGGTGCCCGAGGTGCCGAAATATTTCGGCGTCTGTTCCCAAACGTCAAAATATTTCGGCGCCTGCCCCCAAACGTTGAAATTTTTCGACGCCTACTGCTTTCGAGCGTCGAAAATTTTTTGACGCCTGCAGCAGGCGTCGAAATTATTTTTTTTGTTTTTTTTCTTTAACATTTCGACGTCTATGTCTTTCGTCAAAAAAAAAATCATCAATAAATTAAATTTTTATTGTAGTGCAACTTTTTTTTCTCATCTCACCCAAATTTTGCATCCCACCTAGTTTTAAATCTCTTATATATATTCGATCTCTTCAATCCCCTTCCTCGATCACCATTTCTCTCTCTCTTGGCTCCATCCTTGTCGTCTCCCTTTAACCTCTTGTCTTAGCTCCTCCCCCCCTTTATCCCAAATTCACTCCTTTTTGCCTTAGCCTTGACCCTTTCGTCCTAGCCCCAACGGAGGAAAATTGGGAGGTTTCCTTCCCAATAAAATAAAAAATTCAAAAAAATTATTCCTTAAGTGAGATTTGGATAAATTAATTCAAATCAAAGTTAAATAGTAATTTATTTACTAATCAACTATATAATCCCAGATTGTTGGTTTAAAAAATTAACCAATTTTTTTTATATCGGTCTGTAGTTGGCGTCGATATTTAGTGTAAATGAAAAAAAAATGGATACAAATGCAAGTTTAATTTCTTCCCTATAAAGTTTCGGTTATGATTAATTCACTTCTTAAAGTAACTGAATTTTGATTTATTCATCACAGATGCAAATTTTTTAATTAAATTTGGTGAGTTTTCTATTATATTTTTGTAGCCTTCCCTGTGGAGGAGTAGCAAGTGGAGCCTCTAGCCCTCTACTGACCTCCTCCTCCCCCACCTTGCTTTTTTTTTTCAAAAAAAGTTATTATTTTTGTTTTTTATTTCTTCTTTTTTTCATAATTTTTTTTTTCTATTTTTCAAAAAATTTCTTCATTTGATTCATGATTTTTTTTTGCTTTATATTTTATATTTTATATGTTTCCATTATTTTTATCTGTTTTTTTTCAATTACTATTATTATTTTTTAAAAACTTCTACTTATTTTCATGTGTTTTTTGTCTTATAATTTTCTTATAATTTTGCTATTAAAATTTTCTATATCATTTGTAATTTTTTTTGTTTTTAATTTTATTTTTTTAAACATTTTTTCCTATTTTTCTATGTTTTGCAATTGTTTTGGTTCTTTTAATTTTTAATTAATTTTCATATGAATTATTCTATTGAATTTAATTTATAACTTTTAAATTTACAATTTATTTCATATGATTTCAATCAAATTTGATCAAGCCAATCATTTATTTACTTGATTTAATCTAGGTTTGTCTAGTTCTTGCAAGTTCGATCGATTTCTGAGCATGAACTGTATTAGATCCACTTATTTGCAATAAAATTGTTCGAATTGGTTGGTCCGATTTGAATATAATAATGTTAGAGTTCAATCACCAAGGGAGTTTTTATAAAAAAAGAATTTGATTTGTGGAACGTAATTTCATTAATTATAAATTCATATTTTCAAACATGAAATCACCTTAAATTGTTAGGCATTTATTCTCATGTTTGGTTCGCACAGTATGTTGAATTAAATTGTCAAGCATGTAAATTTAGTACGTTTGGTTTAATCAATTACGTTATTGGAAATTTTACTGCCATATATTTTTACTTCTAATATTATCTCAATTTAATGATTTTTATATTTCTAAACACATAAGTATTTAGCCCACTATAATACAATCGATCTATAAAAATATAAAATTAAATTTTTATTTTTAAATCTTCACTAATAGATACAAACTTTATTCCTAATTAATCTTTAAAAATTTATAAAAATAAATTTTATTTTTATTAATTTTTAAATATAAAAATATAAAAATAAAAATATAATTTATTTTTAATTTTGTATCTCTATAGCCGATATTTTAAATACAATTCATAAATAACAAAAGGCACCATTAGTACCTCTTTAGTGGTAATCACTTGATTAAGATTTATTCAAAGTTGACTTCAAAAATTAAGTAATACCCAACTAAATTAATTATCAAATTTTGTTGGAAATTTATTCTCATACATAAAGTATATATAATACCTAAGACCATTGATAAAAGATTAATTTCATTGGTTAGAGAAAGAGTAAGACCCGTTTGATTTGCTTAAAAATATGGGATTGGACTGGATATCGGCCTGTCTTTTGTTTGGTTTGCAAAAAGGGTTTCGGGACATGATTTTTTTCTTGATCTGTACCGAAAAATTTCTCGGTACACCAAAATTGAGCAAAGGACCGGCGTGGCAATAGACGAAATTACCCCCGAGTAAACCTATTGGGGGGGGAGGGGGGGGGGTTGTTTTCACTCGCGCATCTACTATCTGCTATGGCTTCTTGCGATTTCCTCTCCCCCGCCAACGTTCTCGGTAAGAAGAAGTGCAGTGGCGCTCTGAAGCTTCATCTTGATGTTGCTTAATTGTGGGTGATCGATCACTCTCCACGATTTCTTGTGACAACAGCCCGCTCTACCTTCGACGGTTTCGCCCTCTGTGCGGACTGCGATTCGGATGCCCACGGGGGTGGTGGCGCAGTCAGCCACCACCACCACCAGAGGATCCCCATTGAGGGATTTTCCAGCTGCCCCAGCGCCGCCGAGCTCGCCGCCTCATGGGGCTTGTTTCCTAGGACGGTGAAGCGGCAGAAAACCACCCAGAGCAAGCAGCCGCTGCTCCAGCAGCTGACAGAGCTCACCGACATGGAGTTTGCTGCTCCCTTAACATGCAATCTCAGCGCCAAGATGCCTCAACGGACGACCCAAGAAATGCCCTACACCTCTCTGCTCATGTTGGCACCAAGTGAGCTGAAGGGGAGTGACCGGCTCACTGAGGAGGAGCTGCTGTTGGACTCGTCCCCTCCGGCTCAGCCAGCTGCCCCAGCTCAGGTTTATTATCTTTCATTCACATTTCTCATCGCTGCTAGCTAAAAAGAGTTGGAATTTTTCTTCTAATGGTTGACCTTTTTATCATGAGTTTTTTTGTGACTGAATTAGAATTGTTGACCTCCATTAGACACAGGGAGCACTATTTTATGGGATGAATCCTTAGTTGAAAATATGGTGGAAATGATGTGAAGCTTATTGCATGGAGTAGCTAAGTTGGTCAGATAGTATGTCAATCATGTTGGCTGTGTGTTGGATCTTTGACCCAACTTCATTCTTGTTGAGCATCTATCTGGTGATTCAGATACTTTCCTTCGTTAGTTCTTAGCCTTGTTCTTTCTTTTCTTCCTGCAACCGAGCAATGTTAGCACCATCACCAAGCAGGAGCAGAATTCAAACTACTCATCATTAGTTAAATGACTGACGCCCTCCCGGAGTGACGTGTTGACGGTTGGCAATGCAATATCGTTCAGAGAAGCCATGCTTGGAAATGAAATAGTTGATGTGCCAAAGAAGTTGAACAGCGACCTTCTAGCGAAGAACAGGGGTGACGCAATGATACGTTATAGGGAGAAACGAAAAACTCGTAAGCACTGTTTCATAAATAATTAGTAGCTGAGGTCTTTGAGGTCTCTCCCACAATTCACCTGCTGGAGATCAAGAAGATAGAAGGGGATGCCTTGGAGTATGAGAAGTTGTGGAAACATGGCATCAGACCGGCACTTGAAGGAATTGGTTGTGCATGGAGCATGTCAAAGTGATCATTAACTATTGAACTTTGTCTATACAATAAGGTACAAGATTCTGTTGAAGGAGGCAACAAGATGCTTCTTGTTCAGCTGGTGTGGATTTGCATTTGGTTTTTGTTGCAAGTTTTCTTAGTTTGTGGTTTTGTTGTGTTATGTAGCTCAATTCTGTGATATTGTTCAGTATGTACCTAATACATTTTTCATACAATTCAGTATGTACCTAAGTTTTCAAGAAGCTCGCTATGAATCAAAAAGAAGAAAATAGCTTTTCTACGAAATATTCCTAGCTACGTCATCTTGTTGTTCTTTAAATTGATTTAGCTTGCATGATTGATCTTTACCGTAGACAAGGAAAATTTTCCTCCTCCAAAATCAATGTGAAAGAAGAGTTCGATTATTGATGTCTAGTGTTAAGCTTACGGTGCAAAGTTCGTCATATGTAATCGTACGGAACCATCGATGTATTTAGTATCATTTTGATGTAATTAAGAAAATGAATTACAAACTATAGTGCCATCGATGTATTAATATTTTTTTATGTATTAAAAAATATTAAGACTACTTTATGTACGAAGACCTTTATGTATAAAATTAAATTTGAATATTAAAAATATGCAAGAGTATTTTGATCATTTTGTCATGTACAGGTCTGTGTATAGCGAAACAAACGCACGATGGGATTGAATATCATGTCTTGTTCTTGACGAAACAAATATGGTATACCTGCTGTCCCAGGACACTTGGTGTTCTGTCTTGTCCCTGTTTGATGTCCTGTGACGAGCAATTTGCGAACCAAACAGGCCCTAATATTTGGTGGAATATATTAAATATAGATTAACTATAAGAAAATGCTCAATTATAGGGCAGTTTGAAATCGACGCCAATAGTAGACACCAGTTTGTTTGTTATTTCTGGTTGAGTATTTTATTGAGTACTAACGTCATGCTATAGTCAAAGCGCCAGAAATCTGCCCCAATCATTTTCTACACCATACAAAAAAGGTAGCTAGTGCTGGTTTTTGTGCCTTATAGACGCGATGCCTATTTCCCCTATGTGCACACCCTCACTTGCCTTTATTTCTTATTTCAGAAGAGAGACTCGTGGTCGCCCAAGGAAGATGAAGTGGGTTTCCCCTTCGTGCAACCCCCACCCAAAGAGAGGCGTGTGGTCATCCAAGGAAGATGAATCCCTTAAGCGCTACATCCATAAGAACTACACCGATAGTAACTAGATTGCTCTACCCCTAAAAGTGGTCTCACTACAAAATGACATATCTTCAGCAACGACAAACAACGTTGATCAATCGTTGTTGTTGGATACCATTACCGATGAGGTTATTGACATCGACGATGATATGAGTATTATTGGCGATTGCTTCGCGACGGCTAAGAAGTCGTCGCTGCTTAACTAGGGCTCTCTTGTACCAGCAACAATCACTATTAAAAAAAATGAGCATCAGTGAGAGAAATTTTGTGACGGCTAAAATCCATCACAAACTATGACAAATTTATAACGGCGTGAAATAAAATTTCTTCTCTCTAAAATAGTGATAGAATTGTGACAGGAAATCCGACACAGGACAGTTTCATCACAAATTTGTCATAGAATTTGTAACCAATTTGACCTAGAATTTTTAATAAATAACATTAGTGATAGAATAGTGGCCGATTTTATTTTTGTTATTGATATTCCAACACTAATCCGTCACTAATTTTTTTCTCCTGTCCATCATGGATCGATCACTGAACCGCCACTAACAGTGATAGATCAAAGACGAAAGTAGAATTTTGACACAAAATTAAACTAAACAAAAAAATATTTAGACCATGTATAGGTTCGAAATTATGACCTTAAAGCAAGATGTATTATTAGTCCCACGTAGGTTAAAATTATTTTATATTTATTCTTAACTATCATTAATATAACTTTTTAGTCTCATATAAATTCATTTTTTTTCCTAATTTTTTTAATTATATAAATTGATACCTCACGAGACCTAAAAAATTACTATCCTTTATAAATTTCTTAAAACATTGTAAAATTATAAACAATATTATAATATTATAATCTATAACATAATAATATATTTGATAGATTTTTTTATGCATAGCAATTGAAAAACGGTGACGAATTTTATGACGGATCTAGCATATGATTGATTCGAACATTTTGTCACTGATCTATCACAAAATAGTTTATCGCTAATCCGTCACAAAGTGATTTCATGTTCTCATTTTGTCTGCCATTATCACTACAAGAATATTCACCGACAAGGCAAGCCATTGCTAAAGTCTATGGCTGAAGAAATCGTCGCTTGAGCCGTTGCAACGGCTCCTGTGACCAGTGGCGGATGCAGAAATTCCAATGAGGGGGGCCCAATTTATGATATAAAAATTTAATAAATATTATTTTAATTCTTCATTTTCAAATTTTTTAATTAAAATCACAACTTATAATAGTACAATTTTTTTCTATTTTTATATATTGAAAATATTGCTAAAATATTTAAATTACAAATAATTAAAGCTCTTGTGAAATTTTTTTCATCTAAATTATTCAAAACTAAAGTATTAGAACGGAAAGATCCATTAGATAATGAACTATTGCTTCTAAGCCATCTCTGGCGATGAATCAATAATTCGAAGTGCTTTTCTTGCGTATTCTTGATGACCCAGCATTTAGATAGAGATGTAGGAAAAAAATTTGGAAAATAAGCCCCTTTGACATCTCTTCATCTGCAAAGAATTCTCGACGTGAAAACACAAAGACAAAGGGCTGATCTTTGAATAGGAAAAAGAATGGATCCACAGGGTCCCAAATGAATTGGCTTATTCGAAAAAAGCATTGTTCTTTGGAAGATCTATCTCGTGTCTGGTACTGCATGGTTCCACTCTGCAAGAACTCTGAATCATTCTCTTGAAGCTTATCCTCTTTGTGATAAATGATCCGCTTGCCCCGAAATGACCCGACCCAATAGGGAAATCCCAATTCAGTGGGCCTTTCAATACAATCAAATAGATTGCCACAAGGGCGCCATATTCTAAGCTCTACTATGATACAGTCGTCGCCTTACTCATCTCGAGTGCCAACTTTATGAAACTATATGAATAAAAATTAAAAAATTAGTAAGAGATTAACAAAATTACAAATACATAAAGAAAAATAATTGCTCTTTGTTGCATTAATAGTACTTAGTATTACATTAAAAGTAAAAATTAACTTGACACCGTGAAGATGTATTATATAATTAATATAGATGTATTTTAGATTTGGATTCTCAATTAAATAAATTTCACAATAATGGATGAAATATAACATAATTTTTATTTATTTTCTTGGATGCTTGATGAGAAAATTAATTATTCATGAATAATAGCATAGAAAAAATATTAGAAATAAATTAAACCAACATTTTAGATGTAAATAACTAATAGAGAAAATTTTAAATTTAGCTTATAAACTAATAGAGAAAATTTTGGAGTTCGGTGAGAAATTAATAGAGAAAATTTTGAAATATTTTAATTAAAAAATTATATTTTATATTTAGCCTTTACGAAAAATGGTAAATAATGAATATAGAAGACAAGAGATGAGATTCGAACCTAAGATCTATAAACAAAAAAAATAAAATAACTAACCACTAGGCTATGAATATATTAGTGAAAGAAGTTGAAATTAATAATAGTAATGCAATTTTACCATATATTTTTAAATAATTATCAAATTAAACTTAATATTTGATATTTTGGAAAATTTCAGGGGGGCTCAGTGATCCCCTTGGCCCTAGTGTGGGTCCACCCCTGCTTGTGACCATCGATGATATAACATTAGCAACGGTCGCCTGAGCCATTGGTAAGCCGCTAGTAATGTTTTCCCCTATTTTTAAATAAAAAAGTTATAAAATTCAGTTTTATAATTTAGATACACACAATTTGTACAACATAAAAAAACACAAAATATGAATCAATTTATATTTATATAAACCAAAATTGACCAACATCTTCATGCAAAATATTTTTCAAAAGTAATCAAAACAAGTATTTTTTAAAAATAATCAAAACAAAGGATGATTCACCCTATGTAAACATTGTTTCACAAATGGATGACTTAGAAGATTCAAATTTATTGATTAGAGAAGGTATAGGTAAAGACAATATTAGTGATGAAGAAGTTAATAAGGCCAATGATAATGAAATGGAAGAAGATGAAATCAATATGTCTAAAGAGGAGGAGGACCATGATAAGTATAGTCAAAGTGAGGAAGAAAATGAGTCATTTTATTTGTTATTAATGTTAATAATTTGTCTAATTGTTATTATTTGTTATTGATGTGGCTAGTTCCTTTTAATTATACTTGTTATCTTGAGACTAATTCATTTGTGCTCTTGTATGACTATAATACTTCAGTTTAGTCTCACATCATGAGTATATTTGATGTTGTATTGATTAATAAGGCTAGATGAGTGTGCTACTATGAACTTCAGCTTAGTTAGTTTAATTAGGTGAATAACTCAGTTATCCAATCGAGTGGGTCGTAACAAATGATATCAGAGCATAGTCTAATTCTAAGCACGATGAGGGAACCTGTGTGAGAAAGGATTGTCTCCAGACATGATGGAGTTGCCTTCTACTAGGCTAGGTCTAACATACAACCGACATGGTTGTAATTATGTGTTATGTGTTAGACAAGAGTTAAAGTGGACGATTTGACCACGAGTCCACCGTGAACGATTTGGCTGCAAGTCTAAAGTGGACGATTTCGGTGTTCGCGAGTCCAAAGTGGACGATTTCAGAATTATAATTTCAATGAACTAAAATTAACCCTAACATTTATTCTACCCTAATTAAATCTAATTAACAATAATTAAATCTAATTAAAAACTAATTAATCTAATTTTAAAAAATTAACAGTAATTTACTAATTAAATCTAAAATTAACCCTACCAAGAACTAATTATAGTAATTAACAATAACTAACGGTACATAAATCTAATTAAACACTAATTAAAACAAAAATAAAAATAAAAATATTGGTTGACGCCGGCCCGGAGAGGGGATCGAACTCACCTGGTGGCGGCGGAGAGGGGAGAGGGATCGATGGCGACGGCGAGGGAGCAGGCTGGCGTCTCGATGGCGAGACGGTGACGATCGGCGGCGGCGCGGCGAGGGCAGCATCTCGACGGCAGAGAGAGAAGACAACGAGGGAAAGAGGAAGGGTCAGGCGCGAACGCAAATAAAAAAGTTTTTCACCGACGGCCCCTTGGCCGTCGATAAACCGTGGAAAACTAATAAAAGTATCAACGACGGTCGTGTAGCCCTCTCTCAACTATCGGTGACGTATTTTTTATTTTCGTGCCACGTTCGCGCCCAATTAATAAGTGACGGTCGCTTCTGGCCGTGGCTAATTACTTACTTATATCACGGACAACCCTTTGGCCCCCGCTAAGCCGTCGCTACTAGATTATTTCATTTCGTATTTCGTGCATGCCATCACCTATGAGTGACGGTATTGGGCGACCGTATATGAGCCATGGTTGATTGGGTTACACCAGCCACGGCCCCCGCGGCCATCGAAAAGCCGTGAATGTTTCTGATGGCCCAGGCCGCTGTCGGTGAGTCCCGTGGCTGATAGCTAATTTTCTAGTAGTGGTTGAGTCTTGACAATGCTGTCTGGGCATAAGTCGGAGAGATTGTAATACCGCAGCTTAGTCTCACATCGAGAGTATTAGATGTTGTGTTGGTTACTAAAGCTTGATGAGTGTACATACTACTATAAATTTGAACCTAAGGATTTTAATTAGGATTCACGCCTATATAATTGATAGGCTAGTTATCCAATCAAACAAGTTATAACAATGACACTTTTCATGGCAAGATGAGTATCCCTCGTTGCCTACTTGACCTTTTAGCCTCGATGGTACAATCAAGTGGCACCTATTCTTCCAGCCTATCATTGACCAGTTATAAAGACCTTAAGATCCAGGTTATAAAAAATTATACTATTACTCGCTATTGAAATGTTATTAAATTTCGACAGTATTTTGGTAGCGAATGACTGACACAGTTTAGGAGGATGGACACCATGAGTTATTCTGGAACGAACTCAAGGTAAGTTCTTAAAGTCATAAAAAGGTAATTTCTTAAAGAATTATTGGTTTTGTGAATTCGTTGAATGTATATTATTGTTTTCTACTAAGGATTTATTTGCAAGCCATTTTTACTTGGGCGGAGACAGACGAGTTCGACATTTAGCATGCATGGGAGGACACCTGCAAATTACGTTTCGAAATATGATGTCCACAAGACATAAAGAAGTGTTGCCACTATTGAGGGTCGAATCTATCGAGGATACAAGGGAGCGAGGGCCAAATTTGATCCTAACAGATATTTTGGGATAAATTGGTCACACTGTGGATGAGTGATTTAATTGTTGCAAGTGTCATCCATAACTGGCCACGACAATTGGATGACCGACGTAGAGAGGTCGATAGCACTACACACAACTGGATTGGTGTCGTTTGCTATTGTACGAGATCATGATGATAAGTTTTTAGATTAATAATTAATTTTTCCTAGTTTAAATAAAAATTTGAATTGACATTTTATTTTGTAGACAAAGAATGCTAATGGGGAAGTGGTTGTTCCAAGTCCGATTGAAGTGTTTGAGTATATACATTGAAAGGACAAAGGAAAGGGCACAATTGTCGACACAAAATCATAATATACTAGTGGAATAATACATATTTTTGTTTTAAGTTTTCGTATAATGCATTGATATAATTATTTAAAATTTAATCAATATTTATTTTTTTGTAGGAGCAATATAATGAGGTAATGAGTGAGGCATACGAGGAGGAGGTGTCGTCATTGCAATTCGAAGCCGAGAAATGGTAGATGGGGTGACTTGTCATGAACATGAAATGGTGTGTGGCATGGGAACAATTGACCCATGCTTTCATGAAAATGAACTATGGTAAAACACGACCACAGTTGGATCGGGTCTCGGGCTCCAAAGTTTGGAACCTGATGACCCGAGACCCAAACCCATTACATGATTAAATTATATTTTTAATTATTTTTTAAATACATATACTTCAAAGTCAAAACCTGATTACCTTTATTTAGTTACCCGTTTGGAGTTTATTGTTTAGTCCAAACGGGTAGCTAGACCTGACTACCCGACCCGACACGAGTCAGGTTGGGTTTGAGAAGCAAAAAATCTTGAACCTGGCCTGACTTGGGGACGGGTTTGAGGGGCAAAAAATCTCGAACCCGACTTGTGAATAGCCCTACTAGTTCCTCATCCTGATGTTTGTGTCGTGTAACCACATAGATGTCTCCTTTGTTTTTTTTTTCAAAAAAGAAACTTTATAACATAGTCATTATAAGTGATACATAGACGCGAAAATATGCACATAAAGTGCTATATTTAGGGGGCATTTGGTTGCACGCAAGTGCAAATGCTGCAACTCTAGTTACAATATTTAGATAACAAATTTATTTAGTTAGCTGCAAAAGTATTTTGCAGCATTTATTAGTTACAACTTGTATTTCTAATATCATTTGCAGGCTGAAAATGGAATTGCAGCCCAAAAACAATATAAGATTACGGGCTGCAAATGCAATAATTGAAGTGTTGAAAAATAATTAATTTTGGCGACTTAGAGTTGTCGGATAGAGACGAGATAAATATCAAAATTGTAGGGTTTTGCATGTTCAATGCAATGGTAGTGTCAGATTTTAGATCTGATGTCGTTTGATAGATTTTTTATATATTTTCAGTATTATACAAAAATTAAAAATTATTAATTTATCATACCTTGTCTCGCAAATCGTGTCGGGTCTAAGTTTTTGGTCCGTCTCGGCCAGAAAAAATTCGTGCCCAGCCCAAAAAAATTTGTGCTCGAGCTACCCTGAAAAAATTCATACCTGGCCTGGCTCAAAAAAATTCGTGCACGGCTCAGCCCGACCCGAAAAAATTCGTAAGATACAAGTTGAAAATGTACTTGCAACTTTCATTTGCGACCAACCAAACAGTTGCAAATAGAAGTTGTAACTCTACTTGCAGGCAACCAAACGGTCGGTTGCAAAATCTATTTACGAGCATTTGCTTTTGCATGCAAATGGATTTTACAGCATTTGTACTTGTGGGCAACCAAACGCCCCCTTAGAGATTAAACTTGTAACCACTAATTAAGCTAGCTTAGTGGTTAGTGAAAACCTCTTTTGTTCCCACAAAGCAAATAGATCCACTAGAAAATTAAAAAAATTTAAAATATATAACGTGGGGAGCTGGGCACGTTTGTTTACGAAAATTTAGAAGCAATTTTCATTTCGTGAAAACTGAAATGGGTTTTTGAGTTTCAGATTTTCAGTTTCGATTTTATTGTTTGGCGAAAACGTGTTTGTTTGACATGTCCTATTCTTCATGTTTCGCGAAACGAAAATAGCGAAAACTTATTTGTTGTGTGTTGTTTTTTATGACTATTTGCGGGATGAAAACTATTTGTTTATCAAATATAGTATCTGTTTTCAGATTTTATTTATATGTTAGTTAATTACGTTAGTTAGTAAATAATAATTATTATAAATATTATTTTAATATTTAATATAATAATAAAAATATTAAAATATGTTGTTTTTTTTATTTTAAAAAAATTAAAATTATGAATATTA